>JAODXP020002740.1:0-30293 GCA_027497455.2 Sardinella longiceps | reverse complement strand
CAGTGTTTCCCACAGAATTTTCTGAAACTATGTTGGGCTCACCATTTCGACCAAAAATCACCTGGGAATACAGAATAAGCCCAAATGCATTCACAGTAGCCTGCAAGACGTAGAGACAGGAAGGAGGGAGCGTGTCTGTGTCTGTCAGCAGCGTGCGCCAAGCGCACTTGAGAGAGAGAGTGAGTGACTGTCTGTGCGTTTGCTGTCTTAATTGTAAATACCATAGGCCTACATTAGGCTACCCATAACCGGCATCAAATTGTAAATGTTGTAACTAACGCATGGTTAGCGAGGGTAAATCCGCTAGAATCGACTTTCAGGCAACTTTTCGCTTGGTAAACTGCCTAAACGGGCGGATAGGCTACTTTCTGCACAGGTAGAGCAGTAGTTAAGGAAGGCTGCATTCGTACACCTTGTTCACTTTACCAAATATTATATCAGAGTTTTAAAGTATCTCTGATTAAATGTTCCCACGCTAGCTGCCTTTTATGCCCGCCAAGCTTGTTTCCGACATCGATACCAAAGAAATAACGCATTTTATAGGCTCTTGGTGGAACGCTATTTCACTGACATCGGATTTACTCATGCCAACGGACATTTGATAAATAGATTAAAGATATTTTGTTACAGTCTTCAAATGACATTAACAGCCACTCATAGGCGACATCTTTGTCATTTTGTAACTAATTAATGGCTAACCTACTTCAGGCCTCAGAGCGGCACAGGTCTGCGCATCTCTTTCAACGTGTGTGTCAGCGCGTGTGCGAGATTGGAGAGGCGCAGCGCTGTAAAGAGCTTTATGATATTTTTTCCACCTCAAAGAGGGCCTGAATAAGCGATAAGTCTGCATAAGTAATTAAAAGCAATGCAAAACTAAAGAGAAAAACTGAAACAGTGGTAGAATATGTGTTGGAATAGCGGATTTTTTTTTTTTTTTTTTTCCTCCATCCCGTACGAACTATGGTGACTTCAGGAAACCATGGCGGCCCGCCATAGATTAATACATGTGTGGGAAACACTGAAGGAATGTGACTTACTTATGAATGTTCCCGAAACAAGTCATATGAGGATAGAGCGTCAGATTCGGACGACCAGGAGCGTGATGAGCTCTGTCCTTGCTCAGGCTAATGGACGACTGGATGACTCCTCACAAAGAGTGTTCTTCTACGAGGCCATGTCTATAGTCAACAGTCGCCCGCTGACAACAAACACCCTCGCTGATCCCAAAAGTGCTGAACCCTTGACACCCAATCACTTGCTTACTATGAAGTCTACGGTACCCCTTCCACCTCCTGGAAAATTCGTTCAAGAAGACCTGTATGCAAGAAAAAGATGGCGCAAAGTGCAGTATCTCGCAGAACAGTTCTGGAGTAGGTGGAGCCGAGAATACTTAACCAACATCAGCCTTCGTCAGCAGTGGCATACAACTAGACGAAATGTGCAGGTTGGAGATGTCGTCATTGTTAAGGATGAAAACACTCCTAGAAATGAGTGGCCACTAGCTAAAGTTGTTGAGACTAAGAAGATGATGAGTCTTGTGAAGGTGAAAATACAAGTAGGCCAAAAGAAGTTGGGACCAAAGGGTGAGCGCTTAACACAACCTTCACTTCTTGAGCGCCCAGTCCAGAAATTAGTTGTGTTAGTTGAACATTCTTCAAAATAGCTCAGTATTAACATAAAAATGAAAATAGTCATTCATCTAATATAACAGCTATTGATGGAAATTATGGGTAAAGGTTGAGTTTGAAGTTGTTGAAAAATTACAAGTTTTATTTCTTTGAATATGGTGAAAGTAAAGCTTTTGTAATTTTGGTGGCAGTGTAGCAAACGCTGTAACATAAGCATAATTTTTGTGCCAATTTATTTATTTCTTATTTTATTATATTTTTTGATTATAATGTGCATACTTTCATACTTATAATGTGAAAATTGTTTTATTAATAAGGTCACCTGACAATATTAGCAGATAGGTCATCACTTGGTCACGTGATGCACTTGATGGAGAAAGTTAAAGGGGAAGTTTGGTTTTTAACATGTTTAGCCCCTTTTCTGGAGTGTCTAGGATGAAATACAATCATCAACACCAAAATTCTGACAACTGCTCCTGTCTCTGATATTTGGCTCATTTAGAATCCTCCCTTTTCTGCTTCAGAATAGCTTGCTTTGTGCATGTCCGATAATGGCCTTAAAAGAACCTTAAACCTTTGTTTTAAAACATGTGCAGCTCACCAAGTGGTTAGTGGAGTTTGTTGATGTTCCACAACAATTATCATAGCGAAATGCAGTTCCTATCCAGTTTTATTTGTCTTCTTGTTGTGCTAGTTGGTATTGCTACGCCGAAAAAAAAGTTCCAGAATGTTCAAAATACCATATAAAACGTGACAGAAATTGTACTTTGCTACTGTAATTGTTTAGGAACATCAATGGACACCACTAAACACTTGGTGAACAGCACAAGTTTTAAAAATAAAGGTTTAAGGTTGTTTTAAGGACATTATCGGACCTGCACAAAGGAGGCCATTCTGAAGCAGAAAAGGGGGGGTTCTAAATGAGCCAAATATTAAAGACAGGAGCAATCATCAAAATTTTGGTGTTGATGATGCTATTTCATCCTAGGCACTCCAGAAAAGGGGCTAAACATGTTAAAAACCAAACTTCCCCTTTAAGTTTCGTTTTTAAGTCAGTCCATGTGTGCAAGCGGTATATGCAAAGATGAGAGACTGAAATATGAAGAAATGGACTTATAGCAACTCCTAACCTTCTGGTTGGAGGCGCACACGGTATGGACATTTGAGAGAAATATTTTTGTGTTTGTATTTGTGTAAATTAAGTAGGGTTGTTAATGAATAATCGATTATCGATTATTTGTTTGTTAAGGCTTGTTCGAATAAAAATTAAAGCTTAGCGAATAATCGTTTAATTTATTGCGCATTAGAACAGCTACATCTTCCGGTACGCTATTGCGCAACAACGAGGAGAGGTGAAGGAGGTTAGGAGGAGAATAGCAGTGTGGGACCATTTCTCAAGAAACATGGGCCTATAGCTTATAAATTTCAATGCAATTACAGTGACACTGTTACCTACCAACATCATTTAAAATGCGGTCTGATACTGGAGAACTGTTCTCATATCAGCTAGTTTGGCAAAAAGTATGTGCGCATTGCCTAGTCGCGATGTTTTCTCCGTTGTGAAGGGAAACAGGCATGCTGTTGATAAATTGGTTGCTGCTTATTAGGGCTACGTAATTTGAGAAAAAAATGTTATTCGTTATTTAACGTAGCCTGCTTGGCTACTGAAGGCTATTACAGAGCGCGTCAGTTTTTTATAATAATTGTCTCTGCCTCGGAAAGCATGAACGTGTGATCCACTGGAATATGCATACCTGTGTGCCTTGCTCGCCCGCCCTCTCGTCCTGAGTTTGAACAAAACTATGTGAAAGTTCTTCCTATCACCAGCTGTTATCCGTTGGCAATTTTGGTCAGAAAAGTTCCATATTTCGTCGTGCATTCAAAAATGCTCATGATAGCCTATGCTGCATTCAAAACATTGTGACAAATCTAGCCAAGAGCTGGATTCTTATTTCACAATCTGGGACGTCATTAAGCTCTGGATAAAAGTACAGTCGAAAAAAAATATTTAACAGCATAAACAAAAGCTACATTAGAGCTCTAATAACTGACAGTCAATTCCTTCACGAAATCCCTAAACATCGCAACCAGGTCTACACGGTTGATGTGGTGCAAGTTCGCACCTTAATGCACACTGATCCTTTCGCTCTCATGCTGTGGAAGGCCAAAATGCTGTATTTCCTTAATAACTTTGGAGAAATATAAGTCGTTTGCGTTTTTTTGACATTAATTTGCGTGGGGAAGATGGGCGCAAACCCATGTATGTAGACTATGGCTCTGAAAGTGGGCAAATGACGTCATTTTTTTTCGCAAATAATCGATTAACTGTTATATTTCTGAATAATCGAACATGAAAATTTCTGAAAAGTCCCAACCCTAAAATTAAGTTTTATTTAAGCAATTCATAGATAGGAACATGACGGTTTCACTGATGTGTATTTGCCACCGTGTATTTTATTTCAGTGTTCACGGTGGACTTGAGCGTTTGTAAGACAGAAAATTCCTGTAATAAAACGTTAGAACCATCAGTCGGAGCGTGGCATATTCATCAACCAGATAAGAAAAGTTGGGAGCAGCTATACCCTAGACGTAGCAGGTGTGCTATGAGGCCTTTAATTGCTGTATAGAAAAAATGCTATTTTTGCTGAAGAAATGTTAGGCCTGTTGCTATTAAAGGACAACTTCAGTCATTTTCAACAAGAGCTCTATTGCTCAAGCTACTTGAGATTAGCCAATACTGAAGATGCAGATTTTGGTCCAACCATAGTTTCCTTGAACAGAGAAGAATCACTTACAACTAGCCCAATGGGGCAGACATTTAAACTGTGTTTTCAGCATCTAAACATGCTCCAAATATCACCCCAAAAGCTATGTAACATCATCAGACACATTACAACACATCAATGTAGTGTTTATGACTACAAATGTCTGACAAAGTGGTTAAAATAGTGTTTTTATGCAGTGTTTACAAAACCGTTTTGTAAACAAACAATGTTTGGCTGCTTGCATAAACACACGGTTTTAACACTTTTTCAGCCATTTGTAGTCATACACAATACAGTTATGTGTTGTAAGGTGTCTGTTGATACTTCATAGTCTTTGTGGTGACATTTGGAGTATGTTAAGATGTTAAAAATACAGTTCAAAAGTCTGCCCCATTGGGCTAGTTGTAAGTGATTCTTCTTCGTTCAAGGAAACCTATATGGTTGGACCAAAATGTCTTGCGTCTTCAGTATTGGCTAATCTCAAGTAGCTTGAGCAATAGAGCTCTTGTTGAAAATGACTGAAGTTGCCCTTTAAGAACATTGAAAATAAATGTATAGCCAACACTACTCATTACTACTCATGCAATTAACCGCAATTCATTTACATGTTAAAATACACCTTCCAGTCCAAACCCCACCCCACCCCCCCACATCGGCCACCTGCCAGCGTGCACACGCACAACGGTACTTTGTGACCTTTTCCAAGGTTTGCAGGTCTGTAATAAGATGGATGGAAAACGGGATAGTGGAACAAGTGATGAGCTGTCATAAAAATGAAAAAAAAAAAAATTCTACTGTATAACAACAATGTATGTCTTTTAATGTACCTCACCTTTGATCACGTTTGTGTGTGTGTGTGTGTGTGTGTGTGTGTGTGTGTGTGTGTGTGTGTGTGTGTGTTTGTCTGTCTGTCTGTCTGTCTGTATGTCTGTGGACAAAGAACATTGCAAGGGCGGCAGCCACCCCCAACAACTTCAATACCACCAGTCAGACAGGTGAGAAGTAGATGCGTGATTCTGAACACAATTGCTTCTGGGTAATGATAATGAGAGTGACATTGTCTTGTGCACTGCATTTTATGGAACATGTTTCTGACTTGACAGACCTCAGCCAATCCTCTGAGGGCAAGCACTCCACATTGTCCAGGTACACAACACTTTTGTGACTCAAATAAATTTTATTGTGCTAAACATTTAACATACAGATGAAAGCATTGAACTCATGATAAATACTTAGACATGTTTGTAATTGTAGAAATTAACCCTTTTGAACTGATCTGCAGTAGTCCTACAGCAAAGAGGAAGCGAAGTGCAGGGTTAGCTGGTGCAAAGCAAGTAAGAAACAGTCATGCATCTGGGTTTGAAGCTGCTATCGCCTCCGCCGATAACTGTGTCTTCCTCAACAAGGAGCAGCAACAGCAGGACCAGCTAATGAAGAAACTCATTCTCAAAGTCAAGTACTTGGAACAGAGCATTCAGGTGCTCATCACTCAAAATTCAATCAAGAAAGAACAGAACCACCAAGCTGGCGAAACAGATTATCTGGAGGGCAAAGGGGATTATATACGACTACAACAACGAATAGAGCAGATGCAGAAAGAAGGGGATGCTCTAGTAGAGGAAAAAAGACAATGGGAAGAGAAAAGCGAAGGGGAAGGGAACTGCAGCAGACCACCGCAGAAAGAGGCATCGTCCTCAGCGCAGATTAATACTGTGGACAATAAAGTAGCCCTGCAGGGGGACCTACTGCTCAGGGAACCGGACCAGTGTAATGTGAAGCAATTGAAGACCAAGGTGAGAGAGGGGAGCATTGAAAGTAAAAAATGTCATCCTGGTATGGTAGAATGCATGGCAAATGATAAAAAGTGTACAATGATGTGAATCACAATACTTTTCCTGGCTTACCCTGGTGTTATGGAAAGGCATGACGCCCAGAAACTTACTCTAACTCAAGTTGTCTAGGGATATTGTGGTAAAACGGGCCTTGTCACCAGGTCCGGGTCCACCCAAAAACGGGCTCCACCACAAGTAGCACTTTAGTACAAGGTGTTTTTATTTTATGGTGCAC
This sequence comes from Sardinella longiceps, assembly GCA_027497455.2. Classification (NCBI taxonomy): domain Eukaryota; kingdom Metazoa; phylum Chordata; class Actinopteri; order Clupeiformes; family Clupeidae; genus Sardinella; species Sardinella longiceps. The sequence goes on along the minus strand of JAODXP020002740.1, from coordinate 23,833 downwards.
CCCAAAATACAAGAATACAGGCAAAAATGCCAATAAAAGTGAAAAAGTATACTGGCCAATATATACGAAGGAACAATAGGAAAAAAACAAAACAAAAATAAAATAAATAATGCTTAATAGCAATATACAATAATAACTTTAAATCAGCAGTCTTGAGTGGTGAGGGCCAAATTTGGGACCCAACATTGAAATGAGGGCCGCCAAAGGCTAGCCTGACATAGCCCGCCCATAATACGAATGTTCATACGTATCCATGGTCTGGGAACGGTCCTCTTGGGCGTGTTGATATCGGTAGAGAGTCTACCGGCCAATAAGCGACGCTGATTAGACGAGCTGTCCAATTGTTTCAAACCAAAAGTGAATGCCCTCCCCCCGCAGTATAATCGCGCCAGGTTAAAGAACCTCCAGACCATGAATACGGATGAACAGCAGTATTATGGTCGGGCTATGTCAGGCTAGCCAAAGGCGTGGGCCGGGGAGGGATTTTAAAAATCCATTTGAAATAATTTTAATGACCACATTGTATTAATAACAAAAATAAACAATAAACACATTTTAAGTAAAAATGGATGCAGTTTCCTTAGGGCCCTTGGCTATTTTCTGTATTTCACTACCTTTACTTTTGAGCTATTATCTCATTATAAGGCCCAGGAGCACACTACAGCTTGATTTTTTTTTCAGGACAGACTGGGCTGTCTAAATCTGGTAGTGATTGCTGTGGTACTAGATAGTAGTGGCCTTAGAATTAAGTTTTTTGTAATTCCTGTCTGTGAAAATTCAGAAATTTGACATATTTTCAAAACCTCCTTGGGAACTGCTAGTCATGGAAAAGAGTGTCACATACCATTCTACCCAGTAGGTTCCGTCGATTACTTTGATATGCAGAACTTTGTATTTGATTGAGGCACTCATGAGATATTTCACCGAGATGAACAGGTATGACATGGATGCAGAAGAAATGTTATTTTAACTTTATATATAAGTTATTTATAGGCTTTACATGAGAGCCGGTCAGCATACAATCTGAAGGATAAAGAGAATCTATTTATGCTGTTTCCATAGGTATGTGTGTCTCCCTTAGGGTATGTAAACTCAGCACATGGGTGGTGCTAGAAGAAGGGACGTGTCTACGTCCGTACTATGTCTATGTCTATGGCGGGCTGCCAAAAATAACGCACTTTGAGAACCTCTGCTTTAAATGGTACTTGCAAATAAGTTTGTCAAGAATCCTACAGCCTCAATCTGCATTACCTTGCTGCACCTCTTTTTGTCTCCCACACAATGAATAAGGATCCCCTTTTAAGCCCCTAGGCCATAATTCACATTAGGGTCATTCCGTGTGAAATCAACCAGTGACGGACCGGTCACCCTCTCTGAAAAATCTAAAAAAAATTACATATGTTTGTATACTCAACCTATGCTTGAATCTGAAATAGTAAGTCTGTATCACTAATGGTTGCAAAAGTACAGCCATTTGAAATTTCAAGTAATTTTAAGCATTTTGGTGAACAAGCCTTTTTGTCCAACTTCCAACATAACTGGCTCTTTTAGTATTTCACACACAATGATGAAACCATGTGCATTGAAACACATTTTCCTGTAGAGTTCAAAAATCCACTCAGATCAGATGTATCTTGTGTAGTTTCCCCTCTCCAGAGCTCTGAAGATGGCTGTAAATTCTATATGTGATTTCACACCACCACCTTTCAGGGCTTCTTGTTCAAAAAGGAAGTGAGACAAATTTATCCAAGTTTTTTTCCCACTCAAATGTGGATTTTGCAGTCCTGTTTATGCATTAACTTTTATTGATAATGTTATCATACTGTCAGAGCATTTCTTCAAAGATGGCTCCAATTTTGGAAAGGGTTGTTTTCATCCTCTTATTTTACCATGTGGACAGTTTGCAAGATTTTTTTAAATTTTACCATGACTCATTCAGTATCTGAGGAACATCTGTCCAAAGTTTGGTGTTGTTGCTGAGTGTCATTATTGTGATATGATTTTTTTGAAAATATTGTCAGTAACTCCACTGATTTACATTGACCTCCATTGTATTGAAAGTGCACCACATATGGCGCAATGTGGTACTGCAGATAAGCAATTAAAGGAGAAATCCAGCATAAAGCAAATAGGCCCATTGTTCCAGTTACCTGAATCCTGTCTTTCAGAAAAGAACATAAAAATTGATTATAGACCAAATAACAAACAAACTAATGCTGAGTGAATGGGGCAGAATGAAATAAAATGAAAGTAAGTTGTTGGGTAGAATTTCTCCTTTAATTCAGTGGATTTACTGACAATATTTTTAAAAAATTACCTATTTTTTAAAAAACGCTCTGACAGTATAATAACAATATCAACAAAAGTTAATGCACAAACAGGACTGCAAAATCCATATGTGACTAGGAAAAATACTCCGATAAATTTGTCTCACTTAGTTTTTGTACAAGAAGCCCTGAAAGGTGGAGGTGTCCAAACACGCATAGAATTTATAGCCATTTTCAAAGCTTTGGAGGGGGAAAATAAAACCAGATACATCTGATCTGAGCTGATTTTTGAATTCTACAGGAAAATGTGTTTCTATTCACATGGTTTCACTATTGTGTGTGAAATACTGAAAGAGCCAGCAATGTTGGAAGTTGAACAAAAGGCTTGTTCACCAAAATGCTTAAAATTACTTGAAATTTCAAATGGCTGTACTTTTGCAACCATTAGTGATACAGACTTACTATTTCAGATTCAAGCATAGGTTGAGCATACAAACAACTGTAATTTTTTTCAGATTTTTCAGAGAGGGTGACCGGTCCGTCACTGGTTGATTTCAAACTGAATGACCCATTAATCAATTAGTTTCACAAAAGGCATAATAAATTACATGTACAGACATCCATATAAACACTGCACATCAACATCATTATTATTGCACTTTTGCCCATGTAGCTCAACACATTTACCAAAAAAAAAAAAAACATTTCCTGTAGTCTAATAGCCCAATCCCAGGCCTCTTTGCGCGGGCCAGACGCTACTGAAGTAGCCCCAAGTTTGAACCACTCTGTTTGAGGCTCATTCCCTGCCTTGGAATTATGTCGGCTTATTCAAACAAACTTACAAACACGAGAACAAAGACGCTAACACAGACTTGGTGGACACGAATTACAAGACCAGACAGAACACTATAATGTGGCACATCACTCATTGAAAATGGCGTGGCATATGTTACTACTATATGTTACAGTATGGCATATTTGGGTTTAGTGAATGGAACGGGTAAGTGTGCTTTACGTGGTGCTTTACGTGCTTCATTTAACGTTAGTGCTGCAGGTGCCGTTCTACGGAGTTAGAGGCCTCTTCTGTATCAATATCAAACTCCCTTCCAAGCAGGTAGTACCGCAATCTGTCCAGCGCCCTTTTGATTGCTAGGCACTCCTTTTCTATTGTAGAGTACCTCTGTTCTCTGGGTAGCAGTTTCTGACTGAGGTACAACACTGGTTGTTCTTGTCCTTGTTTACCCTGAGCCAGAACAGCTCCAATGCCTACAGAGGAGGCATCCACTTGCACCTGGAACCTTTGTGTGAAATCGGGACTAAGGAGAACTGGGGACGCACAGAGGCATTTCTTCAGAGTGGCAAACGCAGACTCACACTCTTCAGTCCACACAACTGGGTTTCTGGCTGCTCTGCTAGTGAGGTCAGTAAAGGGGGCTGCAATGGTGGAAAAGTTGGGGATAAACCAACGATACCACCCAATAAGGCCCATAATGAGCGGCCCTGTTTTGTTGTGCGCGGACGAACACTGTTGGCGATAGCCTCCACTTTGTCCACTTGTGGTCGGACCTCTCCTTTGCCAACCATATATCCAAGGTACTTGGCTTCCATCTTGGTCCACTCACATTTCTGGACATTCAGCGTCAGCCCTGCTTCCTGAATACGTTGCAAGACCCTCTAGAGATGCCCACATTGTCCAGGTATGCTGCACAGCTTTCATCACGTGATATCTCATCTCATGACCTTGCAGGACACGGCCCATCAGCCTCTGGAAGGTGGCCGGGGCCCCATGGAGTTCGAAAGGCACTGTGAACTGGAACAGTCCGGCTGGTGTTCGGAAGGCTGTGTGCTCTCTGAATCGCTGTTCTAGTGGCACTTGCCAGTAGCCCTTACTGACGTCCAGTGTTGTGAGGTAGCATGCCTGGCCTATTCTCTTCAGTAGGTCATCTATGCAAGGCATAGGGTAGGCATCAAACCGGGACACCGCATTCAGCTTTCCATACTAACCCTGAGGGAACCATCTTTTTTCAGGACCAACACGATCTGGCTGCTCCACTCCGAGTTCCCTCATGGTTTCCATCTTGGTCTTCAAACCTGACACCAGACACTCAGGCATTCTATAAGGGCGCTACCGGATGGTAGCGTCATCTTTTGAGGTGGATTTGGAGTTCCATTACACTGGTACGGCCAGGCCTAGGATGAAACAAGGATGGGAAGTTGTCAAAGACCTCTAGGAGCTCGGCCCTTTGCTCCATGTTCACATGATCCAGGCTCACATTCCCTTTATGCTGCCAGGTTTTCAGGTCATCTCCATCTTCGTCATCTCTGTCCACTTTCCACACCATCATCACCTTGGCCTCGGAGACTGGCTTCTCCTTCCACTCTTTGAGTAGGGTCATGTGGTATATCTGGGTAGACTTGCCTTATTCTTGGTGGTGGACTTCACAGGTGACCAGGCCCATCTTCCTTGTGATGACATATGGGCCTTGCCACTTCGCTAGGAGCTTGCTGGTGCTTGAGGGAAGCAGCAGGAAGACTTTCTGACCCGGCTTATACTCGATGCCTGGCGGGCTGGTCATACCACAGCTTCTGGGCTTTCTGTGCCTTCTCCAGATTCTCTGCGGCCTCCTCACGATATCTCTCCAGACGGTCCCTCATCTGTAGGACATACTGTACGATGCCTCCTTCAGTGGATGTGGACTTGGACCCATCCCAGGTCCTCTATAAGAGGTCCAAAGGGCCCTGGACATGCCATCCGTAGACCAACTCAAATGGGGAAAACCCGGTAGACGCCTGAGGCATCTCCCTATAGGCAAATAGGAGGAAAGGCAGCCATTTGTCCCAATCTTTCCCGGTGCCGGACACAAACCTCCTCAGCATGTTCTGGAGGGTCTGATTAAATCTCTACACGAGCCCGTCCGTCGGTGGATGTAGGGACTGGTCTGGATTGCCCGGATGCCCAGTTGCCACTGTAGCTTCTTCATCAGTCCTGATGTAAAATTTGAGACCTGGTCCGTCAACACCTCTTCAGGGAACCCAAACCTGGAAAACAGCTGAACCAGTGCACTGATAAGCTTCAGGGTGGTGATTGATCGAAGCGGGAAGGCCTCAGGGTACCTGGTCGCATAATCACAGACGACAAGGATGTACCGGTACCCAGCACTGCTCTTCTCCAAGGGGCCCACAATGTCCATGGCGATACATTGGAAGGGTATGGAGATCACCGGCAACGGATTCAGAGGTACTCTGTCCGCCCTATGAACGGCACCTGTTTTCTGACAGACAGGACATGTAGCACAGTAGGCACGTACATCTGTGTACATAGAGGGCCAGTAAAATCGTGTACCTAGCCGGAAGTAAGTCTTTTGCAAGGCCAGGTGCCCAGCCCAGGGGATGGTGTGTGCAAGATAAAGAGCTAGGGATCGGCATGTGGTAGGTACAACTAAACATTTCATTTTCTCACCCTCAACATATAGCAGCCCATTCTCCATGAACACCCTTTCCCAATCTCGCCCCTCAGACTTTCCCTCTGCTTTCTCCATCAGCTGTTTAAGTGACATCAGCCTGTTGTAGCGGCCCAAAATTATCTGGAACCGCCCAATCCCCAACATCAAGACCAGACACTTCAATTTTCAGCTCATGTGAACCAACATATTTCTCCAGACGCCGTTGTTGTCACAACAACAACAACAGATTTGATTTCTATAGCGCTTTTTTAGACACCCAAAGCTCATTACAGTGGAAGAGGGACCTCACTGACCACCACCAATGTGCAGCACCCACCTGGGTGATGCATGGCAGCCAGAACGCTCACCACACACTAGCTTGAGGTGGAGAGTTAACCGTTAATTGTATACACTGGCCCTACGTGATGTTAAGATGTGGAAGTAGTGTGTGAATGAAATGTGTGTGTGTCGCTTGGAGGGGGGACCGCCTTCCATTCCGACATCCCCCCACTCCGACATCCCTCCATTCAGACATCCCTCCACTCCGACATCCTTCCATTACGACATCAACCATTTCAACATTTTTCATACCGCCATTCAGACATACCGCCATTCCGACAGCATAATGAAGCACGGCCCTATTTGAGGGCATTATCTTTCATTGGTTTAAGCGAAGGAAAAAGTGCGCCCGCTCTGAGATAAGTGCCCCTCCCCTCTGCTCTCGCCTAAGCTGTGGCCGCTGTCAAAGTTGCCACAATTTTTTACCTACATGCTTTGGGCATTCTCCCGTGTCTTGAGCACTGTGCTCAATTCTGGAAGGGTGTCTTAATGTTTGTGGGTTTGTCGTGGATATAGTCTATATAGGCCATTCTCTCATGTGTGGAAGCAGGCTGGTAATCTGTGCGATATGATGAGCAGGTCCACTTTTGGGCAGGTGGAATCTAGGCTAATTATTTTTTTCGCAAATGCAACGATTTCAAATTATTTATTTCTGTAGTCATAGGCTGTTTTCAGCGGCATATGAATAGCCCTGCAGCCCGTTATAATACAGTTACATACAGATGTTTTGGGCTGGGACTGTATGAGCCATTACGCCAAGTCTACTGGTAAAAAATTTAAGTCGTGAACAAGCCTGTCGTTCACGTCCTAATTTAGGTCTAGCCTACTACATCTTTTGATGACATATTAGATATACCTTCATTGTTTGTTTATGACTGTTAATACAGGCATAAAACAACCGGCAGAGTTTCGCACCATGCCTATTCTTTCTCTTGGCAGCGTTATGCAGAAAGCAGATTTAGATAGCCTGCATTGAGATTGGATGAATATCCTATTTTTTTTTGCAAACCCATGTGTCAATTCAAGGCAACTAGATTACAAAGTAGCTAATAGTAACCAGCAAACGTTTATTTCCGTGGGCAAAGCAATGTAATGTTCCCAGTTTGTGTATGGGCTGCATGGTGCAACCGATCTGTTACTCTGTTTTGCCCATCCCATTATCGATGGGATTTCCATGATTTTTCTAAATAGGCTATAGGATATAGGCCATAACATATTAATATGCACAGGGCCAGACATTCATTTTTTCTTTGGGCAATATAAATTAGAACCATTCGTGGTGCTTTTTTATTCTTTTATTTTAGCGCAAAGCGGTTTCACAGTGCCTATATAATATAATTATGTCCAACTAATTGACTGGTCATAATAGCAAAATGTTGTCTTTGGATGTATTTGCTGACTCATATTGTTAACAAACCACCATAGGCTAGTGGTCCGCAAGAGGTATGTCCAATAACGCACTATCCAAAGCAAAAGCTGGAGACGTCTTTTGCGCAAAATCTCTCATAGGCTACTTGACTTTTGCTTTTCGTTAGGTAGACAGTCTACTCTATATCCTAGACTACCACGATCAGACTGGATATCCATAAACTTTGATTTGGGGAATAATAGTTGTATTAAACCTTTGGGACTTTGTGTTTGTTTTTGTGTTGATTTACCCGGTTTAAAAGCGGCTGCTTTCTCCTGCGCGGAGGCCATCCGACGTTTGTTTATCCCTAACTTACAACTTCTCCAAGTTTACTTGTTGTTTCCAGTATATTTTTTCGTTAAGTTATTAACGAAACAGAACATAGACCGATGGTATTTTGTAATTGATGTGTTATTCACTGCTTAAACCAGCGCACTTTACTGCAGCAGTCTTTTATAGCGGCTGTGATTTGCGAGCCTATTTTTTTTTTTTAGCTCCCTAGTAGCCTACTATGAGGGTGATTTTTTTTTTCATTGTGAAAGTAGCCTACACCAAAGGTCACCGAGAAGAGAGAGAGAAAAAAACACTTGTCCATTTAACTGCTTTATGAGTCAAGTTGTGCACTCACTCCTTGTGTTGCTTTCACACACGCATGAAACCGGCACTAAAGACAATGAAGGACTATTAACGTTTCAAACTATAATGCACTTTACTATATGAGACGTTTTAATCTTTATTTTGTATCCATTTGAATAGGCCCTATGCTATAGAAATTCTGAGTTTTTTGGCTCTCAATAATGACCCAGCCAGGACCTTTTTTGGCCTCATCAGCCATGATAAGGCAAGGCTCCCTCATGTCGGAATGGCGGTATTTTGAAAAATAGCAAACATGCCGCCACTCCGACTAAGAAAAAAAAATGTCGGAGTGCAGGGACGTTTGCTATAACTGAAAATACCGCCACTCAGACAATTAGACGTCAATGTCGGAGTGGCGGTATGTCGGAATGGCGGCATGTAACCGTCGCATGGAGGAGCTCCAGTGAAAGATCACTTACCTGTGGCTTTCACTGCCCGGAATAGCCCCACGCATTTGCCCAAGCATTTGTTTGGTAGCTCAGATTTGGGTTTTTTTGTAGTAGTTAAAAAAACATACGGTGAAACAAAAAATAATGGTGACAGTCTCCAAATACCATAGACACGCAAGTGGCAATCTCAAGAGCCCAAAACGCCCTGCTCTCCAGCAGCAGGCCTCGAATCATTGTGTCCTGATTGTTAGGCAGGTGTTTGTTTAACCAACAGGTAGCAGCACCACGCCTGATAGTCAGTATTTTCCCTAAAATGTGACCCAACCTATCCTAATACTTGTCATAACCAGACCTTCTGTCTGCACTTTGCTTCGTTCAAGGATCTGGGATTCTGGCTATTGAAAACTGATTGCTTGACGGAGGTGTTTGAATTCAAAAAGATTGTCACGAAACGGGTTAGGGTCAGTGGTAGGAGTCACACATAGACACTACACAAGCCTATTCACATCCCATACCCCAGGGCGAGCTGGCTGCCTCTGCTGGTGGCTGCACTGCAAAAAATGCCCCTCTAGAAATAAGATGAAAATTCTTAAATTTCTGTCATATTCTCTTGTATTGAGCAAAAATATCTGCCAATGGGGTAAGTTTCTAGTTAAGAATTCTTAAAATTTGCAAAAATAGAAATCTTAAAATTAGTAAAATAGTCTACACTTATTTCAAGCAACATTTCTTGAAACAAGAAAGAATACTAAGATTAATTTTCTTATTTTTGAGATCTAGAGTCTATAAACTAGCCATATTTTCTTAAAACTAGTCAACAAAAAATGCTGAAAACAAGAGAAATTTGCTTGAATATAAGACATTTATGTTAAATACAAGCCAGCCCATGTGGTCTCCCATCCAGCTCTGAACTTGACATCATGCTGCGTAGCTTTTTTTTATGAAGTTGCTCTGCTTACCTTGGTTTGCCACTGTGAACTTGTTAAATCTGAGTGATCAAATACCAGTTTTGTCTAGTAACTATTTTGATGTAATTCTACCACAATTTGTTTCCAAAGTGAAACTAAGTAGCCTATCAATAAGTTTCAGATCAACATGGTACAGCGCCACCAATGGGTCAAAGCTGGAATTGCATCTATGAAAGTGCCCGCAATTGTTTTCAAAAATGTTTTCCCAAAATACAGGATTACACAAATGAGTGATTATGTCTCAATTAAGGCACCATAAGTATTCCTTTAGCATTATTCACCCTATATGTATTTAGTAGTTTAGTCTAGTAGTACAAGCACCATAACTACTGTATACCAGCAACAGCCTATCAACTACCAGTGTACACTATGACAACCTACTAATCAATATGATTTTAATAGCAACCAGCATAGCAACCACCACTACTACAGCAAAGACCAACCAACTACCTCAAGTACCCTAACAACATCTCATAGGCCATCTCCATATGACAGCAACCTATGAACAGGCATAGACCAGGATTAAGAGAGTAGGCTATACACCATGAATACCATGGTGAATAGGCCACTCACTACATGTAGGCCTATGTGCATAATTTAGGACATGGTAGGCTATGACAGCAGAGATCCCAAATTCAACACAAGTACAGTAACTGAGCTGGTGTCATTGTGTCATATAGGCCGTCTGATGGGCAAACTGTAGCTGATATATCATTTTGGATCTTGATTGTGGTGTTAAACTAGTTATAATAGTTTTAAGATTGTGAAGAGGGATTAAAAACCTTGCATCTCTATCATTTTCTTTAAGATTCTTGAATTGAGAAAATGTATTAAGAGTTTTAGTCTTAAAATAAGGAAAAAAATCTTGTTACTTTCTTGAGATCATTTGTACATTTTGAAATCCATCTTGATATTAGCTGGAACATCTTATTAAGAAAAAGTTAGATCCATTTTCTCAAAATAAGACAATATTTCTTAAGTAAAAATTGCTTGACAAGATTTTATTTCTATCTAGACTTAAAATAAGGAAAAAATCTTATAATTTGTCATTTTCACTATAGCTTATTACTGGTTAAATTCATCTTGATATTAGCTGGAAAATCTTAATAAGAAAAAGTTAGATCAATTTTCTCAAAATAAGACAATATTTTGCGTGATATAAATTGCTTGGCAAGATTTCATTTCAATTTCTACTTAAAATAAGACTTATTTTCAAGAAACAAGACTTCTTTTACTTGCTTAGAAATCATTTTTTGCAGTGTAGTCCTTAAATAGCGTAAATGAGAGAGGAAGAGGTGGTGTGGAACTTGCCGGATAACCGCGAACCGGGCAAGACGCTTAATGTGGAGGAGGCGGAAAGCATCCTTGGCCTCCAACCTTGAGCCTAATATACTATTGTCTGGGCTCACCGGCAAGAAGCCAGTGCCAGGGCTGGCCCACAGCGCAGGTAAGCCAGTCTCCCTCTGGACACACATACACATTTAGATTTGTACATTCTTACTTACACGTCTTACTCGCATACATTTAGTTTACAGGGTGTTCTAGATGGCAGGGTTAGTGTTACATTCCCCTAGACTAAGGAGCTCCTTGTTTGTTTGAGTGCCCGCCTCTGGCGCCACTGTAACAGATTGTATCAGCCCTTGACTGATAGCCTATCATATTCCTGTGCTGCATTCTGAAAGTTCATTGATTGGCCAGGATGGGATGCGCCCTAAGTAAACAAGGCCAATGGCCGGAATCCCAGAGGAAAATGAGAATCAAGCGGAATTTTGTTGGAAGGCAATGCCCAGCCAGGCTATTGAGTTGTTTTGGGGCTGGGTCTTCCATTTGTTTGGATGCCATACCTCATTGCACACTTACACTTGCCATTCAGAATGTAGAAAATGGTATTTTATTTACCTCCTATAGCACACAGCATCTTAAACATCAGAAAATGGGATAGTTGACCCAAGCCCTTTCCTTTTTACACTGTTGATGGCAAGAAACAATGGGCCTTATTCACCAATATCTTCTTTATTTTTCCTAAGAAAAATCTACGTCGGATTCACGACACGTTCTTAAGTAGCAAAAAAGGTTGCACTTGTGTTCTTAATAATGGTGAATCCCACATCTTCTCAATTGAAGTTTTGCCAGTTTTCTGCAAATTACCATATTTCCCATCAATAGGCATGATATTGGTGCCCTGAAACATGATAGAGACAGAAGAGAAGAAAAAACTCCACAATGTGGAGATAGAAATGTATGACTTCTGCCCATGATGGCAGCAGTAGATACATTATTGCAATAATCTCTCCCTATGGGTTATTTCCCTTTTATGGAAAGGCATACAGATGGGTGCAGACAGGTAGTGCCCACATTTAAAATGGTAAAAAGGTCTATTACTTCTTACAACCCTTGACAGACCCTAGAATGCCCTTAGCATACAGAATAATACACAATGCAATTCAGTGTGCCTATGATAATACTTCATTATTCTGTCTGAAATTTTGTGAAAACAAAAAAAAGTAGGCCTACTGGCTCAATGGATTCTGCAAATTCCTTTCTTTTATTCATAGACCTAATTGTGGCATTATAGAATTTACAGGGAAAAACATCCAGTTACTGGGAACAACATATTGGCCATCAGCTAATCCTAATAGGTATTATAGGTAGCCTATCAGCATTGGCCATTTGAAAAAAAAAAAAAAAAAAAACATATCAGTCATGATCTGGGGGTATATATTTACAACTTTTTCAGAAGTTAGCAACAAGCTAAAGACTAGCTTCTGACTATAGGAATCTGCATGCTGCACTTGTTTGATATTCCATTCTTGTAGGTCTTTGATAAATCCATTTTCTACTTACCAAGCTCCATTCCTGGCTAAATAAAGGCAAATACAATACAATGATCAAAACTGTTTTTTTTTTTTCCTGCTGCAGCTGGCTATTGTAGAGGTGGAAAGAGCAGCTTTGGCCTTTCAGATGGAGCAGATGCAGAAAGAACTGGAGGAGTTGAAAGAAGCGTCCATGGACTTGGGCCATGAGGAGGCGGGGGTGCACATGGCTGGTGGGCCTTTCCCAAGATGTGAGGATATGGAGGTGGAGACCCAGGAAGAGGCTTCAGCAAACTGCCATAATCACTGCAGTCCTGATCTTCATGGGAAAGAGAAACAGCACAGGTATCTAATGAGATTACACACACATACAGTACAAAATGGTTAATTGGAGATGTTCTACTCAGTTGAAAATGAATGTGCCCACCATGCACTGCAGCATGTGCCATCTGAATCTCCATATATGTATACTGTATACTGTATGCATGAAGTCAGAACAAACATACATGGTCATAGTCAGAGAGAGAGAGAGAGTGTGTGTGTGTGTGTGTGTATGTGTGTGTGTGTGTGTGTGTGTGTGTGTGTGTGTGTGTGTGTGTGTGTGTGTCTGAATCTAACATGTTTATGCTCTTTTCAAGATGAATTTTGATATGGCCAGTGTTCCCTCTATCCACACTGTTGAAGGAACTGTGTGTGTGTGTGTGTGTGTGTGTGTGTGTGTGTGTGTGTGTGTGTGTCTTAAAAGGCAATGTGAGCACATTGCTGCCCCAAAGAGCTGTGAATGCTGTGCTCAAGTTCCAGATTCCAACCACTGGGTCCTGGTGTCCCCAGTGAAGAGCATATCCACCTACAGCCTGAGGTCTCTTGCAGGGACTTATGAGTGCTCAGAGTCTGGTCTGCGCTGGTCATGTACTGCTCCAGTCACCCTGCACTACTGCTTCATAGACTGGGATGACTTTGCTGAACAGCTTCAACATAAGAAAATAACTCCAGCTGGTCCTCTCATTGACATCAAGCTCATCTCAGGAGAGCTGCAGGAGATCCATCTACCACATTCCCTCTGTTTGGGCCAGTCCTCACTGAAGGATGATGTGAATGTTCTGTGTAAGCTGGGCAGTGAAGTGATTACAGAGAAGTGTGAACTGAGTCGATTCCATGCCAGGCTGGAGAAGATATTTTGTTCCCTTTTGGGTGTTTGCGTTTCTCTGGAAAAGATAGGGATACAGATGATCCATGTAGATGTTCTGATCTATCAGTGCAGCAAGTCTCCCCTTATTTTCCGTACATACCTCTTACCAGAGGACGAACATCTTAGAAGGGTAGTGCAAGAGGAAGAAAGTGAATTCCAAGGCATCAGGATTCCTGAGCCCCGGCCTGTTCAACTTCTTCCTCTAAATACCTTTTATGCTTTAAAGACTGACTGTTTATCAGTAATCAAGCCATTAAAGCTGGACTTAAGGTATAGCCCAATTGCTCACAACTTCTTTAAGGTGATTATAAATAAAGAACAGGCTTGCGATTTTAAGATGACGCTTCACAGCAATGTAGCCAAATTACTCTGGAAAAGTAGTCGGATTCCAATTTCCTTGAACACACCTCGACAGATCAATATGAACACTTCCACTGCTCCCTCCGGTTCATTCCAACCCAGTGAAAATGCCCAGATAACTGCCAGAGGTAATATAGAAGTAGCACTCTATTATATAACTGTGTGTATACTGATTAATTGAGACTGCTTAATAACTCATAAAGATGGATCCTTGTACAACACCAATTCTCACCTCCCTTTATCTCCCCTCTCAGAATTGGTGAAAACTTTGCGGACCGAGCTCATTCAGAGAATCAACAAAGTTAACCTGAATAATCTGCTGGATAATCTGCAGGAAGACAATTGTGGTATCATGAGCCCATCTGAGGTGGAATATATCCAGAGTCTGGTCAAAGGGGAGGAGCAGGTGAGACAGTTTATTGACATGTTGTTAAAGAAGGGGGAAAAAGCCTGCAGCACCATGCTAACCCTGCTAAAAAAATCGGATCGTTCCCTTTATTCAGATCTGCTCTTGTCACTACCAGAGATGTATAGTAACGAAGTACAACTACTTAAGTAGCCTACTTAAGTACTAAAATGCAGTATCTGTACTTTACTGGAGTATTCTTTTTTCTCCTACTTCCACTTTTACTTCACTACATTTTTTTAATGAATTTAATACTTCTACTTCGTTACATTTTTGATGTGCTGATTAGTTACTCGTTACTTTTATAAACAATGTTACCACATCCAATGATAGCCTATCAATGCAGACGAGAGAATCACCAGGTTTTCATAATCATTATTGGACGATTCAAGCGGTATATGAGACCTCATGCACCTCTTCGACCTTTCGGAGTACTGAATGCAGTCAATTGGGAACCCTTAGTAAGGGTCAGTCTACTGCTCCATTTCGAGATAGAAGGAGTACACCAAGTTCTTTAACTTCAAATGATTTTAGTGAGGGGAATGGTGGTGACCATCCCTGGCCCTACTTAGAGTCCATGGCCAAACAGACTATTTCAGCCAAATAAATGTAAAACAATGATATTCAAACTTTTGACTGCTTTCTTTGATATACACAGTACTTCCACTTTTACTTTCAGTACTTGAGTAGCAATTTCTACAATACTTTTACTTGCAATACTTAAGTACAAAACATTTTGAATACTTTAGTACTTCCACTTAAGTATGATGTTTAGAGACCACTTCTACTTCCACTTAAGTCACTTTTTTGATATGGTACTTCTACTTCTACTCCACTCCTCTACTCCGGTACTTTATACAACTCTGGTCACTACCTGCAACTGTCATACTTTGATTAGTGTGATTGCAAGTCTTTCATAAATCTCTTGTGTTTGTGTGCAGCAGTTACAGGAAATATTATTTTTTCCAGTTAATTAAGGTCTTCATCATCCAACGTTTATGATATAATGAGTCTGGGGTAAGACTTCATATGAGACTTATCTTACAGGGATTAATTTCAAGCAAGATGCAGATCTAACGTAATATGATATGATGTAACTGATTTTCCCCTTATTGTTCATCTTGTACATCTTAGTAAGAGTGAACATATGTAACAAGTGTAAAAGCTAATTCTTACAGGAAAAAAAATCTATGCATTTTAAAATGAACCTGCTATTCAGTCAAATTGAAAAACTGTTTTGTCAGTCACAGCTGACTGTTGTGACTAATAGTTCATTGCTGCAGGGTAAGGTACAGAGTCATGCTGTATTGTGAAATATTCAACTCTTGTTTTATTTCTTCTTCTTTTTTGGTTGTTGTTTTTTGTTGTTATGTTGTCTTTGTCACCTTCAACCTGTCAGAAAGAAATGTGTGAGGGAGAGCGATCCCAAATATACCAAACTACAATGAGGAAAAGCTTTTATCCTCATTCTATCCCCATCTTGAATGGGGGCCATACAACATTATAACACCTTTTATATATAGCAATATTTTCTTATAAGCCTATAGCTAAATCTATTTATGTATTAATTTAACCATAAGACTTTATAACACCTTTTCTATAGCAATATTTTCTTATAGGCCTATAGCTAAAACTTTTTATTTATTCATTTAATTTTATACATAATGTATTTCAACAATGCAAGCGTAGTCATTGGAGTTGGAGCAGACAAAGCATTTTACTGCATATTGTATATTGTATAATGGTATGTTACCAATAAAATTTGAATTTGAAAGTAATGATTGTGCTTTTGTTTATACCTCCGAAATATCAGCTAAGGATATTCCATCAATGTTGCTAATGATAGGGGCTTACAGTTAGTGATTAAGCCCCTGGTTTGAAGTAGCATTAATTAAAGGAGAAATCCAGTCTAAATCAATCTATAGCCCTGTTGTGCAAACTCACCAAATGCTGTAGGCAGGAAAAAAGAATGAGAAAATTTGATAGACTGAGCAGTGAACCGGCAACTAACATTAAGTGTCTAGTAATAATTATACATGGTGCATAACAACTAACTCATTTTCATTTCATAATGCCCCATTCAGTCAGCATTAGGAATCGGTTTGTTATTCGGTCTACACTTTTTGTTTTTTTACTCTTTCTCATTCTTTTTCTTAAAGACAGCATTCAGGTGCCTGGATAAACGGAATCCTCCTTTAACTTTGGCATAAGTCTAAAACCATTCATTAACTCAAGTCATCCTAAGTCAGTGTACCAGACATACAAAGGAATCGAAATTGTGTTTCCCTCCATCCCCACGGTGTACACAAGACATTCTGTCATTCAAGTAGACAAGACATATAGTCCATGAGCCAAGGGGCCAAAAATGGGGTTGTCGGTATCACTGGGGGTGATTTTTTGAAAGCTATGTATCTCAGGAGTATATTTTGACATGATAGCAAGTTGTATTTGGCAGCTTTGCGATTTTACAGCCCCTTATGTCCTAGTGCCTCTCCCATTGAAATACATTGAAATTCCGATATACATTGAATTCCTCAATAGTTTGAGGGATCTTTACCAAACTTGGTAGATTTCATCACCGCTAGGGCATAATCGGATGGTCAAACATTCAAGGTGATAAGGTCAAGGTCAAATGAGGTCATATAGGTAAATATAGCTACGACAAATAGTTTGTACACCATTTAAACACATTGAAGAACTTTCTACAAGCCTAAAACAGAAAATCACCATCAGGGGTAACTTAACCCAATGACTGATCATTGTTACAAGGTCAAAGGTCAAGATTGCATGGGGTCTAACACAAATTATTGTTCAACCGTGTTGTTCTATTGAGCTGTATCTGCTATTTCTCCTGGCTTCCTCACTCCAGAGTCCACTTTTATTCTCTTCAATGTGCCATGTTGATAATGAACTTCATTAGAGGTCATATTTTAAAGGTCAAGGTCGGCGTCCAACCTTTTAGAACTTTGCGCTAGTGCAAAGTTTGTTTTTCTGCGTTATGAAAATAGCAAAATATTGCCGGCATGCCCCCAACACAAGATGCATCTTTCCCCTGAGAATGTGTGACATTACGTCATCAATACAGGGCCCTATGTCTGAAATGGTTGAAAAGGTTGATCCTGTGGTTTGTCACTCATACACTAGTAATGAGATGTGTCTAGTGTAATCGTGCCCAATGGTTGGCATTAACCTAGTCTTAGACTGATTTGATTTTTTATTTGATTGATTTCATTTGAATTATTTATTGCACATGTTTCAGGGTGTAATAAAAAACCTCCAAGTCCCAACCCACCCACCCAACACACGTGAAAAGGAGTGGGATGAAGCAGTGCTTATTAAATCCCACCCCTACATATTCAAGTATAATCCATATTAAATATGCACCTCCATACTTCAAAACTGTATACTTCACATACAGTACATGTCCAGTTCACTAAAACAATACAAAAGAAAATATTTTACAAACCCGAAGAGGAAACAGTGTAAAGTATTTCAAAATTAATGCAAGAATGATTGCAAATGCAAGTATTTGTGACTGAATCCATGCTTTCACCTCATGTGATTACTACAGATATGATCAGTGGCATTAAGAACATCCCTGAAGGCTTGTAAAGTCTTAAGAAATAACCCCAGGATAGAAACATTGAGTACTTAAATGTTAATGTTGAATGTTGAAAAAGAGATAAAACATTGTTAGGCCTGTGAGCCAGTGAGTAGTAGTACACACCTCCATCATTAAGTCTGCGAATGGTGGTCATGGGTCTGATCAGCAACAACAATGAACAGGCCTACCTGTGCCAGGTTAAAGAGGTGATTCAATGGTATCAGTCTAACAGACACTGAATGTCAAGAAAATGATAGTGGATTATAGGTGGCAGCAGAGTTATTGCACCTGACCAAAGATCATCAAGCAACCTGTAGGACCAGAACCCTAACCATCACCTGGTATGGGAACTCCACAGACAGAGATTGTAGTACTCTGCAGAGAGTAGCATCTGAACGCACCATCAGAATTTAACTTCCCACCCTGCAAGACAATTATTCCAGTAAGTTTAATGTCTTAGGCCAAGGCCTAAAGACATAGGACATAGGCCTATTGGATGAAATTTTACTTGATTGTTACTTGCCACACTTTGGAATAAAATAGATTTCCCATCAAAATGAATAGGATTTGGGTAGATTTGGAGGAAAATGTGCAAATTAATACAATTTGGTCTGAAGTACAGTATGAAGTAGAGGTTAGATTCTCTGCCCGAGCCCAAGCCCTACCCGAACTTGGGCCGGGCTCGGGCTGACATTTGCCGTCACTCTCGGGCCGGGCCGGGCTCGTGATCAATGTCCCATAAATAGGCCTATTCTTTATATATATTTTATTATTTATTTAGCCTATGACGCTATAGTGTAACACCCAATAAAGGTGTATGTTTTATGGTTAAGTAACTCAGTAAAAATGTTATCTAAGGCTAAGCTTATTAATAGAAATATTCAATCCTCATTGCAATCTAATTTTAACAATATCCAACTTTGGTTTCAATCTAACCATCTTCAACTGAATGCAAAGAAGTCTGTTAGCATGCTCTTTTCTACTAGATCTGCTACAATAAATCAAGAGAACAACCTCCAACTAAAACTTATAGATGGTACTCCACTTACACAAGTGAATGAATTTAAATATCTGGGTCTTATTATGGACACACAACTGTCATTCAAGAGTCATATTAACTTAATTGTAAAAAAAATCAATTATAACTTAAGATCACTATACAGATTTATTAACTGTTTCACTCAATCAAGAAGATTGAAAATAGTGTCTCAGTTGATATTTCCAATACTAGACTATACAGACGTTGTCTATCAAAACACATCAGACTCTAATCTTAAACCATTAAATGTTGTCTTCAATAATCTATGTAGATTTGTGTTAAGATGTCCTTTTACTACTCATCATTGTTTATTGTATAGTTTACTGAATCTATTACCACCAAAAGCCAGGAGACAGTATCACTGGTACCAAGTTATATTTAAATGTGTCTACACAGACTATCCTTATTATCTGAAGGAATGCTTAATCCCTTACAGTGCTAACTATAGACTGAGATGCACTGACCATCCTTATTTCATTGTGACAAACATTACCAAAGAGAGTGGTCAATGTTCCTTTAAATTTAAAGCACCATCAGATTGGAACAGTCTGCCTGGGTTCCTAAGATCTACTGTATCATTTCCTTGCATACTTTCAAACTCTCATTCACCTACTTGCAGGCAAATAACTGTTGTAATTGCTCTCCCCATGTGTGAATGTGTTTTCATCTGTCCTTTTCTATTGACAAGTCCATGTAAATATGTGTATAGGCATGTGCATTATGGATGTGTGTGTATGCATGCATGCATGCATGTCTGGAGGATTTGTGTAGGCTATATACCGGAACTAGCCTGGGAATTCCCATGCTCCTTTGCGCGCTTATTTCATTTCACTCTGCAGAGGAGCATGGTGGCCATGGCCGTTTTTCTCGCTTGCTTTCGGTATCCAATCACAGAACAAAAAGGGATTTGTACGGCCCTCGATTGCATTTTACGTCACGTGGTGGCTCTGGTATTGGCTCCGAGGTATGTACAGACGTTATGATAGACATTCGTATCGCCCAATAAACGGCTATGGACAATTGTAAACGATGCTTCCGCTACGAGAAATGCAATAGGTAGGTCCCCAGACTAAATATCACTTGTGATTTTAGTTTGGCATTCGCCAGGCTATGCCGGAACATGTATGGGTGTGCTTTTTTATGTGTGTATGTCATACAGTATTCTGTGTTTGAATGCATACTCAGTAAGTTTGCATCTCTGCGAGTGTGTATGCCTGGATTTATGTATTGTACTGTATTGTCATGCATGTATGGTTATGTGTATACTCCTAGATGGATTTGTTCTCCCTAAGGAGTCATTGGGTCGGGTGAGGGGTGGTTAGAGAGGGATGTAGCTAGTGTGAATGTATGTGTAACCAGGCAGAGGCGCCTGCATCAACACTAACTATGCTCTACACTGAGGAGCAGACCACACCCACCCAATAGACCAGGAAGCCAAAGTGTAGTATAAATAACAATAAATTTTATTAAGGGCAAAGAAAGGGGAAGGGATTCCTAAGGTTTTAAAAAAAAAAACTGCAACAAAAGAAGAAAGAAAAAAACAAGTCCAAGTCCAAGGTATCCGCTTTTACTCCACACCAGCGGGGGCGCACACCCAAGAGCAAGAAAGTTCAATTTGGCGTTATGCGCTTTGGCCTGGTGAGGGCGCAGCGTACTCCTGTGCCGCAGCTGTAGGGTCAAGGTGAGGCAGTTGAATGGAGCCTGGTGGCTTGTGGTGGCCAATGGGAGGACGGCGGCAGGTGAGCGGGTCACAGCTTGATGGAACGGTCGCCCTCAAGTCCAGGGGCAGACGGACGAGTAGTATACCGCAGGTCAATTCTTCAGACAGCAGTAGGGCCAAGCAGTCAGCCGCCAGTTGAACTGCCACTCTACAAATCACAGGGACAGACAGACGACAGACAAGTCAATGTGCAGAGGCACGGTACCTCAGGTAGCCCGCAAACAGCAGCTGCCAGTCAGGGTTCGGTGAAGCAATCACTTTCCTCAACCAGCAGGGGAACAGGCAGGCGGAAGTAGTCAATGTTCGGTGGTGCAGTCACTCCCAGCGGCCAGCAGGGGAACAGACAGGCAGCAGCAGTCAGTGTTCGGTGGCGCAGTCACTCTCAGTGGCCAGCAGGGGAACAGGCAGGCAGCAGCAGTCAGTGTTCGGTAGCGCAGTCACTCTCCGCGGCCAGCAGGGGACCCGACAGGCAACCGGCTTATTGGTGTTCAATAGGCTGCAGCAGCTGGGCTCAACAGAGAACAGAAGTCAGGCAAGACAGTATTTCGGTATACAATACCCTTGACGGCCAGCAGGGCAACAGGCAGGCGGCAATAATCAGTGTTCGGTGGTGCAGTCACTCTCAGCGGCCAGCAGGGGAACAGACAGGCAGCAGCAGTCAGTGTTCGGTAGCGCAGTCACTCTCAGTGGCCAGCAGGGGGACAGGCAGGCAGCAGCAGTCAGTGTTCGGTGGCGCAGTCACTCTCAGCGGCCAGCAGGGGACCCGACAGGCAACCGGCCTATTGGTGTTCAATAGGCTGCAGCAGCTGGGCTCAACAGAGAACAGAAGTCAGGCAAGACAGTATTTCGGTATACAATACCCTTGACAGACAGAAGGGCAACAGGCAGGCGGCAATAATCAGTGTTCGGTGGTGCAGTCACTCTCAGCGGCCAGCATGGGAACAGGCAGGCAGCAGCAGTCAGTGTCCGGTAGCGCAGTCACTCTCAGCGGCCAGCAGGGGACCCGGTAGGCAACAGGCTTATTGGTGTTCCATAGGCTGCAGCGGCTAGGCTCAACAGAGAACAGAAGTCAGGCGAGACAGTATTTTGGTATACAATACCCTTGACGGCCAGCAGGGTAACAGGCAGGCGGCAGCAGTCAGTGTTCGGTAGCGCAGTCACTCTCAGCGGCCAGCAGGGGACCAGATAGGCAACAGGCTAGTTGGAGTTCAATAGGCTGCAGCAACTGGGCTCAAAGAACAGAGGTCAGGAAAGACAGCAGTTTGGTAAACAGTACCTTATACGGCCGACAGGGAACCAGAAAGGCCACAGTAGTCAGAGTTCAGTGGAACGGTCACTTTTCAGCAGTCAGCAGGAGGCATCGACAGTGCTCAGTAAAGCAATCAACAGGAGGCAGACAGTTTTCAGTAATGCACTCACTTTGTAGTAGTCAGCAAAAGGCGTAGACAGTGTTCGGTAAAACAGTCACTTTTTCATATTCAACAGGAGGCTACACAGTGGTCGGGCAGTAGCTCTAAGCAAGCAGCAGAGGAGTAGACATGCAGCTACTAGACGTGCATTCAATCAACTGCTTACTGGCACTGTATTCGTTGTAGGCACAAACTACGTACACAACATTCTTCTCACACACACACACACAGCAGATATGGACGCGTAGCTTGTCAAAGATATATAGTTGACTCAACAGTTGAGAACCAAAGGGAGAGGCTGAACTGGAGCACAGCGGGGCTACACAGTAGACAGGCGGGAGTGAAGGCAGTTTTACTCGCTCGATAAGCGGTAGGCAAAAAGGTGAAAACACTTATCTCAACGGGGGAGGCGTCCGTCCCTTTCCAAAAGTCCCGGGCAGTTACGAACGCGTTACAGTTCAATCCAGAGTGCGACATCAACATTCATCCGGTTGACGATCCTGGTGCATCCTCTTCACTCCAGCCAAGTCAACCGCATCTCTTCGAACCCCCTTCCACTCCGGTGTCGTACCTGTGTACGTAGCTGCTGTTCCCCTCCAGTAATTTCACCCGCTACACACACCTGACTAGACACCCTGTGACACTCCCCCACACCAAAACGTTCTAGTCCCTAGAACGTCCGTCTACTCTGCCCAGTCACCATACCTGGCTGGGGGCCTCCCCCTAATATCCCTGTGCGAACACCTGGGTGGTACTAGAGGGTCTTCCTCCAGCCCCATCGCTGGAACCATGGGGGCCACAGCCCACCCCATTAATGGCAGCGGAGGGGCTTCAGTCGGCTGTGGGGTCTGGATGCTCACCTTGGGATAATTAGGGCAGGGTCGGAGCAGATTTCTATGTAATATCCAGTCAGGGCCAGACCTTCCTTCTGGCCTCACCGTGTAGACAGGCACATTAGGTCGAGGGCAGCCGACCACCACATAGGGCCCCGCCTCCCAGCGGTCGCTCAGCTTCCTTCGCCCCCTTCGCCGGTTCTCCCGGACCAGCACCCGTTCACCCGGTAGCAGTGGAGCATCTTGGGCTGTCCGGTCATATAGGCGCTTGTTCTTCTCTGCAGCTGCCCCCAAGTGTCCAGTCACCTTCTCATAGGCATAAAGGGGTCGCTGATGATGTTTACTCACCCAGTCAGATGTACTCTGGACCCCCTCTGCTGGTTCCCACTCTAGACACCCTGTGACATATGTGTTGTACTGTTTTGTGCTGTATTGTCTGTGTTGTACTGTTTTTGTGTTGTATTGTCTTTGTTATATGTTCTGAGGACCACCTCTAAAACGAGGTTTTTAACCTCAAGGGACTATCCTCTATGGCAGGGGTGGCCAACCCGTGGCTCGGGAGCCGCATGCGACTCTTTGCCCGGAGTCATGCGGCTCTTGCGTTCATGTCCAAGTTTGTGTTTGTGTGCCATTCTGCCTTATTTGTCAGTTGTCATTGGCGCATTTCAAGGCCTCAAAATTCACTACAGCTCGCTCCATGCTAACCTCCCCCAGGATTTGTGATGGGGGAAAATAAAATAAAATTAACCCAGTCCAGTGGAAAGCATAAGGAAACATCAAGTTTGTTTGTTGACAGTAAAATCGTGCTTCTTTCGTGTAGAAACCGAAAGTGAAAGTGGATACATTTGGAGAAATTACGGTGTTTCTGAATACAATAAAGGTAAACGTTGCAGCATTTTTGTCAAAAACAACGCATTATAGCCTCTGTCTATTTGCCAAATAACCTCTGGTTATTTTTTTTTTTTTTTTCGTGGATTTGCCAGCATGACAGTGTAATGAATGAATGAGTT
>JAODXP020002738.1:0-30523 GCA_027497455.2 Sardinella longiceps | reverse complement strand
GCGATTGGCCACGCACCCTGGGCGCGTCCTTTAAATTCTCCCCAGTTCCCCTCAATCGTATGCTGCTTGGTTTTTGCTATTCTGCTGCCCCAGCTCGATGCATCACACCGTCTCAGTCGTTTTTGCGCTACTCACCTTCCTGTTGACCATGACCTCGTTATCCGCCGACGACGACATCTGGCAGGTGGAAGCCATCGCCGACACCCAGCCGCCTCAAGATCAAGGCGAGGATCCTTCTCCTGAAGCCAGCGCTGCTGCTGCCGTTCGCCGCAGCTCCCGACTGGCGAGCAAAAATCCATCTGTTCCATTACTCGGCGACTGGCCTGTGGCTAAGATTTTGGAAGTGCTGTTTAAAAACAACATCCAGCCTCCGATCGGCGCCTCCCACGAAGAGCTGTTTACCCTCCTTTGCGATGCCATTGATGCGTCCCCAGCCGACGCGGGGCCGGTTCCCCCGTCTCAACCATCCGGGAAAAAGCACACCCAGAAGAGGAAGAATACGGAGCCGCCCAACGTCACCCAGAAACGGCCCGCTGCAAGCACTCATCCACCCATGGACTCCTTGATCGATGCCCTGTTTTCCATCCAGTCCTCCCTCGGCGATATAAACGCTAGGATTTTAACGTTGGAGAACAACCCTGGGATATCCGGTATTTCATTTTCCGGTGAATCACTTTTCGTTATTAATCAAGTAGCATATCCATATTCCGTTAGTTGTGGGTCGTTAACTTAATAAATTAATCTGTCCTTTCTCAGCTCCTTCTACTTCCGCGTTCACAGGTGTCTCCTCTGCTCCCACCGCCGACGTCTCTTCCGGCGCTTCTGCATCCGCGGTGTCCACCGTAGCCGTCGCCGCACCTGCCCAGCTCCACGAGGAAGTCGTCCCCGAGTTCACCCCGAGGAGGACCTTGGCAACGGCTGTCCCAGTTCCATCCGGGTCTCCATTCTTCTCTCCTGCGGCTGCCATCTCCAACAACCTGCGAAATCAAATCATTGCAGGTAACGATGTCAACCTCGTTAAAATCCTACTGGGGTCTGAGATCAGTGACAAGCGTGTCGTAGACTGTGGGGACATCTCGGTCGCACTGAAAGATGCCGACCCCAGACTGTCTAAGACCATGACATTTTCAGAATTCTGCGTGGCTTTTGGCGTGTATAGAGACGTTATGTGCGAGGTTTATCCAGCCCGCAGAGCCGAGCTAGATACATATCTCTCCATCATTGCGGACCTGGCTGTGTCCTACGGAGGCACGCTCTTTTATGACTATCATAAGTCATTCTCTGCAAAAGCCGCCAATTACATCCAGCGGCTCAATCAAAAATTGGATTGGTCCGTGGTAGATCTCCCCCTTATTAGCCGTCACTTCACTGGTCACCGGGTCTTGACATGTTCCATCTGCGGGTCCTCATCCCACTCGTCCGCCCTCTGCTCGAAGGCCAAGCCGACCGTCGGACAATCTAAAGGCGCTCCGAGCCGCAAGTCTCCTCAGGTGACTACGGGTGCTCCTCCTGCCACTCCATTGTGCTTTAATTTCAATGAAAATCACTGTCGCATGTATAATTGTAAATATTTGCATATATGCAGCTACTGCGGGGACGCCCATCCGAAGTCCGTGTGCCCACGGCGAACCCGATTTGTGAAGAAATAAAGCCTTCCACACCTGTCCATGTTCCCAGGCTGGGACATGCGCTACGAAAGCATCCTAATCGTTGTTTCGTCAATTATTTGATAACCGGGCTCATTCATGGGTTTTTTGCTGGATTGTCTTATTTCCCTGCTGTCTCTTTTACCTGTCAAAATTTATTATCCGCAAAACGAGAGCCGGAAATAGTGGATGCCCTGTTGGAGAAAGAGCTCAAAAAAGGTTTCATGATCGGCCCGTTTGTCAAGTCTCCTTTTCCTATATTTCGCATAAACCCCATAGGCGTGGCAACCAGGAAATATTCGGGCAAAAAACGTTTAATCATCGATCTTTCTGCCCCTCACAATGGACAGGCAGATAGCATCAACAGTTTAATTCCATTGCCTCCGTTCTCGTTGTTCTACAGCACAGTCGACGACGCAATTAAATTGATTAAAAGAGCAGGTAGGGGAGCATGGCTCGCAAAAGCCGACATTTCCGACGCTTTTAAAGTGATGCCTCTACACCCTTCGCAGTGGCCTCTGTTTGGTGTTAAATGGAGGGGGAAGCTGTTCTTCTCCGTTAGGCTCACATTCGGTTGTAGGAGCAGCCCCAAAATTTTTGACACATTGGCAGAAGCGCTCTGTTGGATTCTCCTCAACAATGACAAACTCCCGTTCGTCCTCCATCTACTAGACGATTTCCTCCTGGTAGATTTTCCCTCCGCTCCGCCTGACGTCGCAATCTCGGCACTCAAACGAACCTTCTCTCACCTAGGTGTCCCCCTGTCCGAGGAGAAAACCATAGGTCCAGTTAAGGTAATCGAGTTTCTGGGTATCACACTCGATTCCAACCTTATGCAAGCGTCGCTGCCACAAGAGAAATTAACCCGTATTCGTCAAGTCATGCTCAGCGCACAAGAGTCCACGTCGTTCTCTAAAAGAGAATTACTTTCTCTTTTGGGTCATTTAAATTTCGCCATGAGGGTAATTCCACAAGGCCGTTCATTCATTTCCAGGCTCCTCGATTTGTCAAAATCTGCAAAAAATCTCAGTGATGTAGTCACCATGGACGCTGGCTGTAGGTCAGAGCTTGCTTTTGGGCTCAGCTCCTGGCAAATTGGAATGGGATTTCGTTTTTTCATAATGATTTCGTTGAATCCTCTCCTGCCCTCAATCTATACACAGATGCCGCTCCTTCTGTAGGGTTTGGGGGGGTTTTCCAAAACGAATGGTTCGCAAGTGCCTGGCCGGCAGAATTACTCGCTTTGCCCTCTGATGTATCGTCAACGGCTTTATTGGAACTCTACCCCATCGTAGTGGCTTGCCTTTTATGGGGGAAACATTGGGAAAGAAAACAAATTCTTTTCTTTTGCGATAATGAAGCATCCGTGGCTATCATTAACAAAGGGCGCTCCTCTGTACCATTTATCAATAAATTTATGAGGCGTCTAACATGGCTGTCAGTCACGGGTAATTTTCTCATTCGTGCCGTCCATATCCCCGGTCTGAATAATCAAGTAGCCGATTCTCTGTCTCGATTCAATTTTCAGAAATTCCATCTTCTGTGTCCAGGAGCGGCCCCATCAAGCCTGGAATGCCCGCCATTCAGTCAAACCATCCTAGACTAAGCACGTGTCTGCAACCATATCTGCTCTCGGCTGCTAGATACATGCGCGGGGGCCTGGCGAAATCTACATTAAAAATGTACGACTCAGCCTGGTCTCATTTCACTAATTTCTGTGCTACCTTATCTACAACAACACTACCAGTTAATATTGCATGTATTAGCGCATTTATAGTCCACTGCTACGAGTCTAGGAGGATGCAGCCATCCTCCATCAAAAGCATGGTTGCATGGTCGCTGCCTCCGGACCGCTACACGCCCCATTCCTTGCGCATTGGGGCGGCAACCACCGCAGCGGCTTCTGCTCCCGTGTCAACCCTGAAGGCCATGGGGCGCTGGTCTTCTGCTGCCTATGAACGTTACCTCAGGCCAGATGTGCGCGCCATTCTCGATGCTCAGAAAGCCATGTCCCCTGCCGTCCCACGCTCTGACCATTAATAGTGTTGCTCAGTCATGCTGCTCATTCCATAGTCTGCCCCCACCCCCACCATAACCAATTTGGTTCCAAATTTAGTTTCTAGATTATTTGGGTAGCGGGTAGGGCTGGGCGATATGGCAAAAAAAGTTATCACGATTTATTTTCTCAGATTGAACGATCTCGATTTTTAATCACGATCATGAATGATATAACGTACCCCCCCCCCCCCCAAAAAAAAAAAGTACAAATAAATAAAATTAAATTTCAAATTCATTAAAAAAAAAAAAAAAAAAAAAAACCACTTGTCATTGTCATCCTGATCTTGTCATTACACTGGCTCATATGCAATTGCAAACGGCCTACAGATGCATAAACTTTCATAAACTGTTTTTCAAATATAGTATAGCAGAAACATGGTACACATTAATTTCTACCAGACAAGGTGAAATATGGTGTGATGCATACAATGCATGAGCATACTGTAATAACCTGCAAGTTTGTGTGATAATGACGTTTTGTTATAAAGTTTCTTAAGTGTTCCTTTTGGGGAATCAAGGGGTGCGCTTATAAGTGTGCCTGCGTGTAAGTGTGTGTTTGTGCACGTGTGCGCGCAGGTGCGAGAAAGTGTCAGAGAATTGGGAGAGAGACAGTGGCATTGCCGCTGTGTTGGAAGTTCCAAAAGCGGGAGTTGTGGCTAAAACAGCAACTCTTCTTGTCGTATGTGTCTACAGTAAAGAATCTGGAGTTGAAGATGACAAAACGTCGGAAAAAACTTTTATGTCTCGCATAAGGGTGAATGGGCACCGTAGATAAACGTTGCAACCGCTAAATGTGCCCCACTATTTCTCCCTTCCTCGCCTGTTTTACCGTCAACGACACTCTACAGTACACTTGCAATTTAATGATTTTTTTAACGATCGCGCAAGACTTTCACTCGTGGCTGTCCGTGTACCAACATCTAACTATGGAATGCTCCCAGAATTTCCTAAAGACGATAGAAATGCGTGTGTCTTCATAAATACCCGAAACGACGGCTAAGTTCTCTCTGGTAAAGTTAGGCTTGCTCACAGCGGTGCAGGGAACTTGGATTGTTAGCAGCAGTTGGCGCGCACCTTTCCAACATGTAACGCACGTGATCGAGAAAATATGCCCACAGCTGATCACCGTGATCGAACTAAATTTGATCGCGATCCCTAATCGAGATCGCATAATCGCCCAGCCCTAGTTGCGGGGTATATACTTATTCTCTGTGCCATCCCCTCAACTTATCACAGAGGATTACCAAGTTATGGTCTGTTTGGGGGGAAATATCTATCTCTCCCTGTTTGGCCGGGGCGAGAGTCCCCTAACCGCTGCTGCCCCCTGACTCTTTGCTTTTTCATGGTGCTCATGGAAATAGGGGGGCGCCTCTGAACAGAGCCATACCGCTAAATGTAATGCACTATTTATAATAAAGAATTTAATTCAGAATCTTCTGTTGTGTTTCTTGACTAAAATGGTTCCGACAGAAATCGAGTGTTTAAACGTTAGTTCTGGCCAGGCCATGGTAGTCAAGAAGCTTGCCGCTTTCCCCTCCCATTGCTAAATTGATCCAGGTGTATCCCCTCAGCTGATTATCTTTCCCCCGTAGCGATTGGCCACGCACCCTGGGCGCGTCCTTTAAAATTCTCCCCGGTTCCCCTCAATCGTATGCTGCTTGGTTTTTGCTACCCACCTCCTCCCCTGCTCCGCCTTGTCGTGTATGACATGGCACGTTCTCTGGTCATGTCGCCTGGTTCTGTTCATGGGGGGAAATATCTATCTCTCCCTGTTTGGCCGGGGCGAGAGTCCCTAACCGCTGCTGCCCCCAGACTCTTTGCTTTTTCATGGTGCTCATGGAAATAGGGGGCGCCTCTGAACAGAGCCATACCGCCAAATGTAATGCACTATTTATAATAAAGAATTTAATTCAGAATCTTCTCTTGTGTTTCTTGACTAAAATGGTTCTGACAGAACTGGATGTTTTCACTGTGTATTTAGGGGGCAGACAGCTTGTGAGGGGGCTGACAGCTAGGAATAGGGGCAAATTGCCTGATCTGTTTGAGGATTGATAAATACATCGCAAAATGAGGAGGCACAGCGCGTGCTATTACCGCTCTGATATAACAGAGGCAGCGCGAAGTGCGCTAGTCTTCGTAAATGAGGGCCAGAGTTTCCCTGAACTGTTTAGCTGAAGCTTCCATTTGACTACTTTATCCATGTTGTACCTAAGAATGTACAACTATCACCACTACCATTTGACTACGTTATCCATTTTTGCACCTACTGCAAGGTATTGTCCAACTATCAAGAGAGTAGCTGTATGCACATCCCACCTGTTTGGCCAGGCGCAGGACAAATGTCCGCAGACATTTTTCTTTCTTCTGCATTGTCTAACTATCACCACTTCTTAGACTCAAACAGAAGGACACTGAGTTAAAATGAGTTGAGACACTGAGAAATACCTATTGTATAGCCTATTGTAGTTAGATACCAAAGCCATGATACAGTACATCCGTTTCTCTGCTGATATGTGTGGTTGAGCTGTGAAGGGGAGGCCTGCTTAAGGATTTCCTGTTTTTCTCAATAGATTTTTTTGATCTTATTGAATGAATGAATAAAAGCTCTATCAAAATACAGTAAAACATATTTAACTTATACATTGTTACTTATACATTGTTACTTCCAGTATATTGTTCTGATGAGAGGGAGTCATTTACAAAAGACTGTCAAGAAAGAATGTAATGTAACGTGAGAGTGTTGCTTCTTTCGTTAGTATGTAATGTCAATACTCATGTACAGTATGTGTGTTGTTTATTATATTTGGTGCAGCACCATAGACAGTTCCCAGCAAACACACACATCTTGTGTCATGATCCTGGAGCCTTCCTCATAGTTATAAACTGTCCCAATAACTCCCATTGTTGCATACAGTACAAGTAGTTCAGTGGCCTCTCCCCAAAAGAGCGACAACAGCAGAGGCCTGAGCAGAGCGGTCTGTGGGTTTCTCGCTTACCACCCTGTCTAATATTAGCACTGTACATTTGCTTGCTACTAAGTGTGCGTGTTTCATATGCAGTATTTAACCACATCAGTGGACAGTGGAAACTCTATGCCATCCTTGTTTGAAAGAGCCTCTATAGGCTGACCATTGTTTCAAGTGAGACGGGTAGTGAACAGAACACCCGTAACATCAAAACTACAGCAGAGGCCTCAGCAAAGAGATCTAGTGTGGGTTACTTGTTTACCACACATCCTGTCTAATTTTAGCAGCACTCTCTTGCTGTGACGTGCGTCAAATTCAACTCTTCACTCTGCCGATACACACACATTTCAGGCTGGGCCTGATATTAGCTATTATCATCTTGCCGCTCACAAAGCAACTTGTCAAAACAAGGAAAGAAGCTTCTGAGAATTTGCATTTGTAATGTGCAGTATGGTCTATCAGTGGTGGCCATCGTCTGCTACATGCACAGTCAAGTCCATCCACCTTAGTGCTAACTTATTATTTTATTTATTTATTTATTTTATTTTATTCTATTTATGCCATGCTTTATTCTTGCTTGTGTTTTAAGGTATCGTATGCATACGCGCGGGAACATAGGGGGCTGCGTACGCTGCAGCCCCCTATGTCAGAGCGTCAGCCCCCCCTGGAGGGGGCTGCGATTAGGCTAGACATTTATTGATTCACTCCAAATCAATCATTACATTTCATACATGACTTGTATAAAGCAGAGCCCTAGAAGTTCGCAGCCCCTGGAATGGGACGCAGCCAATGCCTCCTCCTAACCTCCTCAACGTTGACAGCAATTCTCTGAGAGCGCACTGTTCCGTCAGGTCTGACAGGCCAGTGTGGCCACGAAAAAGAGGAAAAGATCTGTTCTCAAAATTGGCTATCAAAAAATTATAGGCCTACTCTTAGTTCTAATGTTTTTTTTCGCATTTTGCATAGTAGATATCGCCATTTAATAACAGCTTTATCTCGATTATTAACCAAAGACAAGACAACGTAACCTGTTATGTCTTGAATGGATAGTTCATTATTCGTGAGCGTTCACCACCAAAATATAATCATGTGTTCCTTGTCCTCATAGCCTATCCGCACTGTCCGACAAGTTCTGTAGCCTACAGAACTTTTCAAGGTATTTTGCGCACAGACAGACAAGACAAACGTCCACAAACATAACATTAACATGCGCCACTGGTTGGATCGAATAAGTTAGAAATATTTTTTGCTTTAACCGAGCTACCACTACAACTAATCTAATTTGGAATGAGTGAAAGCAAGCGAGAGAACGAGAGAGAAATACCGGTATGTTGGGTTGAGAAATGAGAGCGAAGCAGTGGAGATAGAAGACGTGCGCAGGGGTCTCCGACTGAACGGTAACAATTCTCCCTGTCACTGCGCTTTATTTGAGGTTCTCTCAGATATACCCTACATAGGCTATCTATGTTACACGGAAAACTTAGGTTACTGAGAAGACAAAAAACAGGTGGAGATTCTGTTTGGCAGGCTATAGCCTATTTTAAAAGACCCTTGCAAAAGTAGGCTACTTTGTTCGGATTTCTAACCGATTAAAATCATGATCGTATTTGATTGATTGGTCTTTTCGTATTTTGTCTCTAAATGACGATGGGTGTTGAACAGATATAGACAAACAATACAGACAACAATCACTCATCACTTCTAGATAGGCATTGTAGGGCCTATGTATGCCATTAGTGGTGTGCGCAATCAGCAGAAGAACTGTGCTGCGACTCATCTCCTGGAAAAATGTTTGGCACATTAGGGTATAGGCCTATCTACCCGCTGTCGCACTAGAATACGCACCCTACAACAGCCAATAGTTATTCAACAGCAGAGACAGACTTTTTCTGATGTTGGCTGTTGGCTACCCTCAGTAGGTCTGAGGGTAGCTTTGAGGGTCCTAGATTTCTCCTTGACGAAGAGGGCTTTCACAAACTCGTAGGGATCTCTGTAGAAGGCACTCCTTGTTCTTTCCTTCTTCTTGTGTTGCTCAGCTCTTCTCAGTGTTGCCAGACGCTGCTTGATGTCACCTTACAGTGCCTCAAGTCCTTTCCTCTCCACTTCTGCTGCCTTCTTCCACTGTTTTCTGAGGCACCTTCTTTCCTTCACCAGCCTTTCAATCTCTCTTTGCCTTCTTGACTTGGAATGAGCTGGTTCCTTCAGTACCTTGCAGCACTCGCTTTTCACCCCAAATCTCTCTGCCCCATAGCTGTAGATGACTTCTCCAATCTTGTCCAGCTTCTTCTCTACACCACCTTTCAGCCCCTCCAGGAGATGGAGTATGTCTATATTGATGGTTTCCCACTCATTGTTCTAACAAGATTTAGGCCACAAGATTTGAGGCTTTCAACCCTTTTTTTCCTAACTTGATGGATCTTGAAACCCTTCTCTGATGTCATCTTTTTGCTGCTTTGTTGCTTGGGTCCTGCCAGAGCTGATGCTGTTGTTTCCGTTGCAAGGGCCGTTACCATGTGGTCCGCAGATGAGTCATCTTCCACCCCCACTCTCACAGACTCCAGGGGTATTTTTCCTTTCAAACTTAGCCATTTTGGGTGGGACAGAGTCACTATTAAGTGACCAGCTCCTGCCAACAGGAAACTTGGCATGCATTTTGACACACCTTATTTTGTGCAGTTTTGACCATGTCAGCCAGAGATACCTGTTAACACTGATTACAATACCTCACTGTAGCTTTTTCATTTTTAACCAGGTGATGCTATACATGGAATGGGTCATCATGGGATAGGTTTACATGGCCCCTGAAGACAAGCATATAAAAAATGTGGTCCCCCAAGGACCTATGGTTATTTAGATATTCGCAGAAAAATGTCCGGCCACCTGCTGGTGTAAAATGTCATAAATCAATTTACTGTATGGCCCCCATGAGCGGAATATCACAAAACTTGGCATGCATTTGGAAGGTGTCATAATGATCTGAGAACTCCAATTTTGTGTGACTTTTTATATTGACAGTTTATTTTAGTTTAAGATGACTATGATAATATATTTAATGTAAAACTTTATGAGAAGAACATATCCAAATTGGATTCCTTGTGTCAAACACAGAAGAAAAATTACATTATACAACAATTTAAGGAAACCTAGATATAGTCTTTTCTTTTTCCGTTGGGGACCATTTTGGATTGTTTGCATACCAGCCACTAGGGGGTCACCCCAACTTGTATCCATTGATTTTTGAAAACCTTAGACCAGGGGTGCCCAACCAGTCGATCGCTATCTACCAGTCGATCGCCTGCGCAGTTCAGGTAGATCGCGGAGGTACCAAGAGAAAAAGAGGCTTGGATATTCCGGTTTCATTTCCCTTGGTTTTGGCATTAACATCTGCGACTGACATAAACCCGATCGATACAACTGCTGCAAACCAACGCTTAACTTGCAGTAAGTCGAGTCTCAGTAATCTCTCTTGTAAAGTGAGGTAAACAAAGTACAGTGGAATCCGCTTATAGTGGTCATGGATATAGTAATCAGCCGCTTATATAGATCAAAAGGCTTGGGACGGAATCATTTCTATACAAATGCTGTTTAAATAATTCGCTTATAGTAATCAAGAAATCCGCTTATAATGTTCATTTTTGGCCATTTTATGAATGTAAACATGTGCAAAAATAATTTTAAAATTACGTGTAGTTATTGGATTGATCATGCCCGGTCTCGCAACGCTCCGTTGAGCGGACCCTTGGTCAGGGAGAAGGCTGCAGCATTAGCAACAAGCCTCGGAGACGAGAGTTTCAAAGTTTCTAGCGGCTGGTTTGAGCGATTTAAAAAGAGGGAGAACATTGTGTTTAAGAAGCTGCACGGGGAGGCTGCTGAGGCTGACACTGTGTCACGCGACGAGTGGCTCGAGCAACAGTGGGTCAGAATGAGAGAGGAATACAGTGAGGAGAGCATCTGGAACGCTGAACGCATCTGAAACAGTCTTGTTAAAAAAAAAGCACTGGCTGCAGAGCCGACACACGGCACATAGCCTATAAGTTACGTACCAGAGTTATGTCTGCGCACAGCGCAGTATGGACTGTTACATGTATTAAATTTGAATGATACGGTAGGCCTACTGTAATAAAATTCCATAAATGTGGAAGCTACTGTATCTGTTTCATTTCATTGTTCTCATTGAATTCTGCATAAAAATAAGTGAAATAAAGGTAAATTCGGTTTTAGTAATCAACCGCTTATAGTGTTCAAATTGGCCCGGCCCAACGTGACCACTATAAGCGGATTCCACTGTATTAATGCAAAAGGCTGTTCCTGAAGGCAGGCGGCAAATCTACTGCGGAATGACATGAGACGGTACCCTGAGAAGTCCTTGCATTCCAGGTAGTTGAAAGAACTAGGACAAGAGCTGGGTCTTCAAGAGTTTCTTGAAAGTAGATACAGTGTCTGTTGTTCTAATAGTCTTGGGAAGACTATTCCACCAGTTAGTAACAATGGATGAGAAGAGTCTGACCTGTGTGGGGTGCTGGTCGTTCTAAGGAGCGATCCTGGTTGAGCGTAGTGATTGGAGGTTAGAGTATGGTTTGATCGCTTTCAGGTAGACTGGAGCAGTTCCATCCAGTACTCTGTAAGCCAACATTAGTGACTTGAATTTGATGCAAGCAGCCAGTGGCACTCTATGAACAGTGGAGAGACATGTGCTCTCTTTGGCTGGTTGAAGGCAAGGCAAGGGAAGTTTATTTATATAGCGCATTTCATACACAAAGACAATTCAATGTGCTGTATAAAAATAAAAGCAAGTACAGTAATTGGTAAAAATAAAAGCACAGTAAATGAATACAATTTAAAAAGGGAATTAAAGGTTAAAATACACAGAATAGACAGAAAAGACTAGGCGTGCAGCAGCCTTCTGGATCATCAGTAGTGGTTTCACCACACAGGCTGTTACAATTGTTAGAAGGATGTTGCAATAGTCGAGGCAAGAGATAACCAGCGTCTGATCCAGGAGATTCATCATCACCATAACCTTAATCATATCAGGCTCTATTGATTGCACTGAGAAGAGTGTATTTAAGCATTACAGTAAAACTGTGGTATACCTAATGTGAAGCCATTGCCAGTAATTCCTTCAGAGGGAGCTAGCGCTCTCTATACTGAGAAGCTACAAGAGAGGTAGCTACAGCAAGAAGCCATGAGCTGTACTGTTTGTTATACAATAAAGAGCACAAGCCAAGTAAGAACTTTTTGTGTGGTAACTACTTGGCTGAAAGGATATCACAAAAACAAAATCTGCTGAATTTTAATCCAAAAATATAAAATACCTCTTGTAAGCATTGTTGGCCTAGTTCATAGAAGCCAAAGCAGGATTTGATATCTTAAAGCATGGAAAAGACGCAGGCTAGCTTTCACAAACTGAAAAAATGTGTGTGTTCTGAATTCTGATAGACCAAAAGAACAGTAACCAACTTAATGTGTTAGTGTCCTATAACTAAGGCACAATTTTGTCGAATTCTTCATGGAGGGAGAGGAAGAGATAGAGATGCGTGTAGCGGAAGAGAGCTGTTTCAGTCCAAAGGTAACACTTGCCTCATGACAAAAACGTAATTTAAACGGCAATAGCCTTAATGATCAAGAATATTGTGATTAACAGCTGTTTTGCTGGTGGCAGAGCATTCAGAAGATGCAAAGTAATCTTTGCAAGACAAAACAAGGAGCAGGATAAAAGCTCTGCACCCATGGAGTCTTTCTCTCGTATGTGATTGGTGATATCTCGGGAGACCTTCCAGAAAGTTACGAAAAAGATGCATCGATTCCTCAAAATTGCATGGCTGCGATGAATTGTGGCAGGGATTGGTTGAAGTTGCAAATCGCAACATCGCGAAATCCTGGAGGGTCTGCATATAATAGTGAATGCAGGCTGTGCACAATCTTTATTTTTAGACTGTGATGTGATTTGTTGGTAATGTATGTAACAGCAAGATGAGTGGAGTCCCCCCCCCCCTAATCATTTCCCCTGCCATCACCCACAGCACATAGCCTCATCATGAATTCCCCTTCAAAGGGACACAAGGCAGGACTACGGTTTTTCTATCTCCAGAGCTCCACCTACAGTCGCCGAAATATTAGAAAAAATACATCAAACAACTGCATTAAACATTGTCAACAATCTATGTAAATTTATTTGCAAACCAAAGAGTACAAACCAGAGATGATCATTTTTGTGCGTTACGTTGTCTGACAAGCCGGTAATAAATGCGATTTCAGTTATACCTACTTTCAGTTTCTATTTCGTGGACCCGACACTACCATACTGCAAGTGGGATTACCGTGAAACAAAATGCTAGAGTCTGACGAGAGAGCCATCGGTCACCCCGTAATGAACCCAACCATTTAATCATCGAAGTGACTTTGAGGCTGATTAACTAACAGTAAAACGTTGCCTGGTGTCCCTTTAAACAAACAAACAGCCTGCTGCCCCCCCACCCCCAAACCACACACACACACGCGCGCGCAACCACCACTCAACCACCATTCACTTCAGGTGCAGTGGCTTAGTCACCCTACAAGCGTACTAGCCACAAAGCATAGATAAGAATGCAGCCTTCGTTAAAAAAACAGATAAGAACAGAGGAATTTCGGTTAATGCCACAATGGACATGAAGAAAATGTCACTTCCTGACAAAATTGAAGATGCTGTGCAGGTCCTTTGGTGATTTTGTCTGCCCTGTTGGCAACAGACTGTTGCTATGGCACTGTGACACTGGTGAGTTCATGGTGACTTGTGGGTTTCCTGTTTTTCTGGTCAATAGCATTTACAAAGTATTAAACACATCGTGTTACACTCCACGCCACCTTTCGCAGTACAGTGTTTCCATACTGTCAGTTAAGGTCAGACAAGTCAGTGCAGTTAGAAAAAAAATGTATGTTAGCTATATACCTTAAAGTACACAGTGTAGTAGTTGGTAACACATAAATCAACTGATCAGATTGTATTTAAGCAGTACTGCTTCTACTGTGGTGTGGTCTTCTGCTTTAAAAAACAAACAAACAAACAGATGTTTATAAATAGACTCCATCTGAGTAAACGGAGCAGCTAGAACTGCAGATGTGACAACACATATATTGTGGGTTTCTCATATTGGCTATAAATAGCTTATTGTTGGTTTTCTAAAAAGAGATCATTGTGGCCCACAGATGTTTCCATCACTGATGGACAGGGCCCAGCTGTGCAGTCCAGTAAGCACAGCTTTTATTCCATGAGACCCTTGCTCATGTTTGCATTCATTTAAGTTGGTTATTATTAAGTATTCTAAAACGGATAGTTCCGGTCTTGTCTTTGATTGTGATTGGTTAAATCGTCCATTACGCATTGTGCCTATAACCTGTTAAAACCAGCATAACCAGCCTCGTGATTTATTGCTTACTTAATTCAGCACAAATGATTATGTAGCCTATTTGATTGTCTGGTCAAGTGGTGGACAGTCAAGTTCAAAACCAAAAGATGATTTGAACAGTTAATTTATTTAAGGAGATAGGGACAGGGAGACCCTCCGAAGGGCGGAAATGATTTAAGTGATAATATGATTAGCAACCTTATTGTCATTAAGTAAAATAAAATAAATGGTAACACTTTCATAATATGAAGGGCACTATTACAGAGGTCAATTTCTCAAGGCTCTCACATCTGAGTAGGTAACAAAATCTTCAGAGTTACACTTCCTCTTCGGCTTTGTCTTGCGGCCATCAGCTGGGATGTCCAGAGAAGCATAATGCATCTCTTCAACCTGTCATAAGATAGGTGGTTTTGTTTGCTTACAGTAATCACTATCCACAATCACTTTAATACATTTAAATTTAGCTATAGTAAAAAAAAAAAAAAACAATCCATGCTTGACTGATGTGATGAATATGGCGAGTTAAATGGAAAATGTATCAAATATCCAATTTACCAAACCTGTTCTCTTTGTCCAGTGCTGTTAATATTGACATGAGGACGCAGAGATTGTGATTCAGCTCCTGAACATATAATAGAAAATGAACAGTTATTTGTGACAATGATATATCTAACCTCTAAGGGCAAGATCATTGCTAAAGTATACAGTATTATATGAAAAGAAAGCGAAGCAGCACAGCTCCTACCAGTCTTTTTGCCGAGGCAGTAGCCACAGATGGAAGCCGTGAGTGCAGACAGGGCAGCACACACAACACACACGCTGCCCATCACCACCCAACACTGGCTGCCGTCAGGGGGAGAAGGACTGGAGGGAGACGGAACACTCGAAGATTCTACAGAGAGAAAAACAATACACAATGTCATGATTAATTTCTCAACTTGTGGCCAATCTATTGTGACAATATGATAAATTGGTATCTTGAAGATGTTTCATTCAAAACATTCTGGCAGCAATTCAGTCTTTCTAAGCTATTCCAGGCATTTGTGCAACTAGGTTTTAAAGTAGGCCTCTTGTTGCAGGAGAAGTGAAGTGGAGATGTGACTGTCTTCATTAGACTTCAGCCATAAGCCCCAAGAAGTTTCACATACTTTTAAGATTAGATAGATTGATATCTCCTCTCCACCACAACCTTTCTCCCTCAGTCTACACTGACTTTTAGTTGGACTTATAATTAGCAACCACTATGTTGCTAATATGTAGTTGGACTTATAATTAGCAACCACTATGCAATTCTACTCAAACAGTAACATATCCATGGATACAATGTCAAATAAAAATAGTGCTTTTCCTGAACTTGTTTACATCATGAGTTCACACTTGCACATATATAACATTCATTATTTTTTAGCCTTTCATATACATAAAAACTGAAACGTCTTACCTGTAAAAATCACTTTAGTTTGATTACGTCCAAAGACTTTTGAAAAATCTTTGTCCTGATTTTGAATGTTCAAGTCATAGTACAAACAGGCATCAGACTTAGTGATGTTTGTGATGAGTAAATTGAAGCAGTTTTTACTGTTATTCTTGAGGATTTTTTGCCTCTTTAGCTCCAGATTATTTTGTGAAATATACTGATAATGCTGACCAGAACACATCTTAATCCACACGGTTTGAGCTCCAGGATTAGGCAGGATTACAGAACATTCTAGAGTGATATTTTCTCCTGGTCTCACTCTCATCTTTGACTCCTCTGCTACAAGATGTGTTGGAATGCAGCTTAGCAGACCTGAAGAGGAAGATTAACTATGAAACACTAACATTGTAGTACATAAGTATTCATACTGTACGCACAGGGGTTAAAGTGGGGATGGGGGGCACAGTTTTGGCACCTCATCGATAGATCAATTTATATCCATATTCATGTATATATTCAAAGTATATGATAAAAAGTGTACTAAGTGTAGGTCTAATGGAATGGTTGCGAGGAAACAAATTTTGAGTCCCCCCTCCTGCCACATCCCACTTTAACCACTGTGTATGCATTAACGATAAGCTTAATCAATACCTATATTAACATGTCAAAGACTGAAATATTCTGATGTTTATAAGCAGTGGAGGTTTTATATTGCGTAAGAAAAGTTACAGTACTTACAGATGAATAAGGCGGCATTGATGTCCATCCTCACCCCTCTAACTATGCTCTCTCATAACAGACTGGGACCTAATCAAGACTACAGACGTTTAAATATGTTTGGAGCCCAGCCTCCAAGAGGCGCTTAGGTTCAGACACTCTTAAGGGTGAATTACACACATTACCCATTGAGTATCTGGCAGAGGTAGGATGAATTGTGTTCAATGACTTTCAGAATATATTGTTATACTTATGTTTGGTAGGTAATTACAATATTAATAGCTTGGCTAGCTTGATGAATTTTGAACATACAGTTTTTCTGTCATTTTTGTGTTGCGCCCCCTAATATACACTGACTTTACCACCCTTTACCATTCACTAGAGGCCAAATATCAAAGCTATCAATAAAGTGGACAAAAAATACAATCTTTAGTAAATACCTTGCTGCATGGCTTGTTTTGTCATGGTTAAGTGGGTTCTGAAAATTTAATGGGTGCAGTGCACAACAGGAGGGGCAAAGCAAAGTACATACCTGCAAACTTGTCACCTTTCGGCGAAATTCGCCGTTTTGAAATCAAAATAGGTCATTTACGTGAATCGTGTAAATCCGAAGAGTTTTTTTTTAAGAGGGGGAGAGGGGAGGGGGGAGGGGGGGGGGGTGACGGCCGACCAACCAAGCTGACAATCTACCAACCATGGACTGTTGTTATAGTTGTAGAATGAGCGAGGAGCACGGACACCATCATAATCAATGACAGAGAGCGTGTTTTTTTCCCCACCGCATTGGTCCAGTCTGGAGGCGCACCGGTAACAGCAGCCATGGAATCATCTAACATGGCCTATTTCCATTCTCAGTGCTGCCATGAAAACGTAGCAAAATGACACAATTTAGCGCTATTTTAAGAGAGAAACAAAGATGGAAACACATAGTTTTGATGTTATTATGATAGACGGTGGCTTTGCGGACGTCGCTGTACAGTTAAATTGCCGCTTTAATCAGCCAAATATGAGCTATGTCATCGGTATCGTTCGGTAATGGAAGAAAAGCGCAGTTTAAAGCAAACGGCAGGCCTATTAACTTCAATCTAAATGGTCGAAAATGTCATATACATAAGAAACTTGTTAGTAAAGCAAGCAATTTCTTTGGGCTTGCCGCGCAGGTTTTCGAAATTGTTTTCTCCTAATTGCTTTAACCCCTACAGCTGCGTTTCTAGTGGACCCCGATACAGAGGGTAGAAAACCTTTTCTAAAACCTGCGCGCCAGCCTCACAGAGTTTTCATTCTTCAAATTGTTCACGTGTACCTTCCCTGGCTGGCTTGGTCGCTTAGCCTAATAAATGGAATTATTTTATTAGCTTAGAAACCTAGACGTAAGCTACTCTGTACATTTTATGTGATAGTCTGGCCTGTCAGGCTATTATTTTAGACGGAGGAGGAGCTCAATATGGAAGCCCATTTCCGCCACTTAAAAAAAAAAATCTGGGTCAAATAGGCTACTGTGAGGCCTTTAATTGTTGTATAGACAAAATGCTATTGTAGAAAATAATGTTAGGCCTATTGCTATTTCATTCATATGGAAAAACATTGAAAAATATTTGTAAATATATTATATAAATACATTTATATGTATATTACGTGAATATATTTATATAAAATATATAGCCAACACTACTCCATGCAATGTACCGCAATTAATGTACAATTAATTTATTAATATATTAGTTTACCCGCCCCCGCCCGCGCGCAACGGTAGTTTGTCACCTTTTTCAACCCTTATGAGTTTGCAGGTATGAAAGTAAGTAAACAAATGTTTGACCAAACGTTGGTACTGGGGCCAAATAAATCTTAGGGAAGCAGAATAACTGACAGAAGGCTAGCAGTTCAATGCCACGTGACTGTTCAACACACTTGTTCTGGTATACACTTGAATTCAATACTCACTGCAAACCACACTTACTCTGATATACACTTGAATTCAATACCCATGGCAACCTTCACAATCATTAAATATGTATGTTCTACTGACAAATGTCAAAGTGACAAAGGTCACACTCAACACTGTAAAGCTTTTGTCATTAAGGAACACCACAAAATTGGAGGCTAGTGAACCCAGTTTTCTAGAGTGGTCTCTCTCTCGCTCCCGAAGGCTACCCTGCGCGACCAGCACCCAGGTTGGTTTGGGATAGGGAAGGAGGGAGAGCGAACAGCTTGAATCCACCCTGCTAGGGCTCCTTTGTTTATCTGGACCCAGGTGTAGCAGCGTTAGCGTAGCCGTTTTCTGCCATGTATGTTTTTTTAACATGTTTCGTCTTTTGTTTCATGTAATGGGGAAACTAAGAGTTTGTTTGTTTGAACAGTGAATGGGGAGCACACAATACCAGCTCTACTTATGCTGAATCAGCGTGTACTCAGGTAGTGCTGGTAGTTGTGGCCTTACTGCGGGCAGCGTAGGCCTTCTTGAAATCAATTCTGTGGCTGTCTACATGCTCGTGTATCCCAAAGCTTAAAGCCCCCACATGCAACTTTTAGGTAAAATTTCGACGTTTCCTATTCATTACACCTTTATGTAAATTGCCTAGAACTCACTAGACTTGATAAATGACATGTTCCGGAGTAAAACGAGCCCCTTCACGAGATTGTCCGACCCTCCTAGAGGCAGATACCGCCTATGCAAGATCAGGGAGCGCGTCCCGCTATCGTAAGTTTTGGTTAGCAAGCAAGCTAGGTCACGTGACTTAGCCGGAGCTTACTGTTTGAATTACAAAGCGATTTGTGACTTCTCAGCGCATTCAACTGTCGATACATTTTGTTAGCGGCGTTCACCATTGACTACGCAATTCTAAATGGAGGATTATTGGCAGAAACGCTTAATAACTGCTTTGTTGGTTCTTAGCTTATTGGATGACGCCACCGGATCCTGCATAGGTTCTCTTTAACCTGTGGTGTGCCAATATTAACAGCAGCATGTCTTTGAGCTTAACTTTTGGCAAATACTGTTGGATACTGGGACAGGTACGTGTCTTTAATTCAGCATATATTTCCTTGACATTTTATTCACTTGCTCAGTGTTCAAATGATTTATATGCCTGGCACACACAAACCCACATTAAGATGCTGGGCCTGGGCCTGAATCTGAGGGCTGGGATAAATGGTTGTCTTTCAAATCCCTTTCCACTCAATGGCATAGTCATCTACTTTATTCTCAGATGATTGACACAAAACTTTTTTTTGCTGAGTTTTCTGCGGAATCATCTGCTTGTTGATCTCTGACTGTACGTTCACACCAACAGCTACTAAAGCTACAAAATCGCTTTTGTAGCTCAAAAAAGCAGCTGCTAAAATTGTCTGTGTTCGCCCAAATCGCTCTATCGCTCATGACGTGCCTGTTGTCATTCCATTAACATCATAGCGTTTAGATTTTACAGCTGA
Source organism: Sardinella longiceps (assembly GCA_027497455.2). Taxonomy (NCBI): domain Eukaryota; kingdom Metazoa; phylum Chordata; class Actinopteri; order Clupeiformes; family Clupeidae; genus Sardinella; species Sardinella longiceps. The sequence goes on along the minus strand of JAODXP020002738.1, from coordinate 10,902 downwards.
AACGCGTCATAGCTAATTTGCATAAAGTTAACCGTTTTTTTAGCTTTTTTTTAGTCGCTCAAATCGCCCAATTCGCCCAACTTTTACAGCTGGTAGCTTTTGTCGCTCTTGCCCATAGAAAGTGAATGGCTTCCAGCGATTTTACAGCTTTAGTTAGCCTGGCGATGCCATCCTACGTACCTCCGCTAAACATTTATCTCCGCACGTAGTCTGGAATAAACCCCCCTTCCCGCCTTTCTCTCGGTTACTCTATGGTTTAGCCAATCAGCACACAGTTTAGAGCGATGTCTCAAAATTTTGTAGTCCACAGGATAGGGACGCGTTTGTTATTCTCTCCCCCACTTTCGAATTACATTCACAAAATTGGTACATGACATTAGCATCCATGATCTTGAGGATTTATTGCCACTACGATGTCAAAATAGATCAGAACTTGCAATAATACTGTTAATACTGAAAGCGAAAGTTGTAGGCGTGAGAGCCAGGCGAGCGAATACGTCATATCCAAACGGAAACCTATTTCAATTGCGTTGGGCCAGACTGTATGACATAGTCAACAGTCGCTTTCGCCCAGGCTAAGCTTTAGTAGCTCTTGGTGTGAATGTACAGTAACACAGAACCGATGGAACTTGTACTCATTATGTTAAGTCTACACTCCAATTTAGCCCTTCACAATGTGATTGCCCCAGGCAGAATTAGGTTTCTAGCTCACAACCCAATGGACAGTTGCAAAACATCCCTGGCGGCAGATTTCTAGGCTACTATTCACAACTGTATCACCAAAAAATCTTCAGGAGAGACATAAGAGCATGTTCTTCACTTTCCATTTCTGATCTGTTTCTGTGTATTGGTGCAGATGGGTCCGTGTATCATCCGATCATTCAATTATTCCAGTCCACCTGACAAACGGAAAACGAAATAACGACTCAATATTTTGTTTTTTCGTTTTTCTGTATGATCAAATAAACAGGAATTGCTGTTTGTTTTCCTTTTCCCAACACAAAACAGAGAATATAATAAAGATGGAAACCAAAACGAAATAATAACTGGAATATGTGATTATTGGTTCCTATTTTCCCAATGTGCTTTGCTTGCGCAACCGGAGAGGCCAACAACGTGGTCGGTCGACAAGCGTTTCTTCTTAGCAAGGCTAGCGTGCAAGCGGACGTGTGAGACAAGTACTAAACTTGCACTGCGTGATGGACGTGTCATTTGTCATTTTTAAAGGCGCACGAAGAGTCACCCTGAGAGAGGCCGGCATGAGTGTCGACAAAATCTCCAGAATTTTCCAGGTAATGATGAAATCTGGCATAACATACAAACGATGATTTAGCATTTCCCTGCCTGCCAAGCTAAACCGTTGATGGTGGTGATGGTTCGTCTGATTATCTTCATCCCGTTGATGAACTTACTGACTGCTACCAGGCGCATGAATGATGCTATTGTGATTAATAAATAAAGCAAAACCAGACAAAAGTGCATGTATTTTATTATCACTATTAAATATGGACATCGTGTGTGTGATTTTGACGCTAGCATTGACATGACGGCATCCCAGGTGTAGGATAAATTTAAAGTGCTGGTGCAACCTAGCCTAGGTGTTAGGAGAGCATAATATAATTATTAGGTTACTTGTTCCACCGCTGTACCTACGTACGGTATGTCTGTAAGAGTTTAATGGATGACCTACATTGCATTATATTGCCAAATTAAGCGATCTTTACTGCCCTTTAGGTAACAGCCCAGAGCCTGTACCTGACCGGGGACGACAACGTGGCCGTATTTGCCAGAGATGATGGCTTTTTCAGCCTAATCGACATGCGGGACAATGGCCATTATGAGGTGCACGGGACGGAAGCGGATGCTGCTGACGGAGCCGCCGTGGTGACCCCCCCTCCTCCAGCACCTTCTTCAAGCGGGTTCCGTTTCCCGAGGTTGGCGGCCAGTGCTTCACAGTCCCACCCAGGTCCACCCAGGGCCCAATCCCCTAAGCACTTCACCAGGTAAGTTATCATGTTTTTAAATGACTCTGCCATTAGAAAATAAACGTTGTGTACACGTGTTCACTAGGCCTATCACTGGCACTGTCAGCACTTCAAATCATAAAACTCAAGTCATGTGTTTCTGTTTCATTTTATCTCTGTGTAGAACTGCTGAAATTCTTCACTGTTGCCACCAACACACACACACACACACACACACACACACACACACAGACAGAGAGAGAGAAAACGGATAAATGAAGGGCAGAAAGGTGATGTGTTACTTCTCATATGCAGACTAGAAAAGATGGGGCTTGAAGGAGAGTGGTATGGTTTCATTATACTCTGTCATAATGACATGTCATTATACAGAGTATAATATACACAGTAAATTATTTAATGAATAATCTTGAATGAATGTGTTTATCTTCAATTCCAGGTCTGTAAGCCTGGGGGAACTACAGAGTGGGAGGCTGGTGAGCACCCGCATGGTGGTGGTGCGCTTCACAGAGATGGAGGCCAGCGTACCCTGCATCACTGGAAAGGTGATGGAAGCCTTAGGATGCAATGATCCTCTCATCCTAACCGATCATAATGGGATCGAGGTCATCGATTCTGAAGGAACCAGAGGGGCTTCATTTGTGCAACTTCACTTTAATTTTAGTTCAAACTAAATTAATTTGTATTCATGTTAATCTCAATAATTACCCCATATTCTTACATTAAACTGTATTGTACTACTTCAGGGTCATTCTACTGGAAGCAAAACTCCAGAAAAGTCATGGCAGTGGGGGTGGCGGACTTTCAGGCCGCCCAGCAGAGAAAGCGCCGAATGTCGTAAGTTGGAATAAGCTTATTTAGTGCAGCACATTATATCTGCTTAGTGGAAACAGAAAGCCAAAACCAATGCAACCAGGAGAAAAAAATATTCACATATAAAAATATCCAGCTACGTGGAAACAGCACCTAATAGTGCAGACCTCTGCTACGGAAGCTGTATGATAGAACATTTGACTATGTTACACCCTATTTTTATTTTAAGTCTTTCTGCCTTCTTTTGTGGAGTTGGAAACTGGAATGTCATAACTTGCCCTGTATGTAATTCAATTTACCGTCACTAGGGGCATCTAGATTTCCAGCCTTGCAATGGTGAAGAATCTTTAAAAAAAAGCCTGGCTCCGGTTTGCGATCCGGATCACCAGCAGAATTTAGTCATTTAGTCATTTCCAACAACTCTGCCAATTTTCAGCCAAATCCATTCAGAAGTTTTTGAGTTATCCTGCTGACAAACCAACGCAACTGAAAAGGTAACCTTTTTGGCGGAGGTAATACATTTATTCACATGCAGTCATGCAGAAGCAATTTTTCTGTTTTATAGGCGCAGAGATGATGATGGCCTGGACGGAGTGTTTTCCAAGATTGAGGAGGTTGTCCTGGCCTCTCAGGGGCTGGCACAGGTGTCAACGGCTCTTCAGGAGCTGTTGGACATTGCTCGCCAAAGCACAAGGGCGTTGGTGCTGACGTAAGAGCAAAGCAGACCGATAAAGGCCACTTTCACCTGTTCGGTTTGCAGAGGTCAGTTTGGTAGTATGTTAATATGTTATTTACAGCCGTCTCCAAAAGTTTTGTCGCCTATCCATCTGTTTGGAACAACAGCTAATAACATGACTTTCAATTAATCACCTGGCTTCAGAAGTCACTCATATGAAAGCTACAACCCTCCCGAATGAAGCTGTATGTACAAACATAAATTTCATGCACCAAAGAAAGATTGACCCTTTAATGAACACAGACGGGGCAGATTTTGGCACATGTTTATGTCTCAGACATCTACTATTGCTCTGCTTGTGACATAAAAATGTCTTATATATATCCTAGCATCCCCACACCAAAAAACCCCTCATCTATGACTAGTCAAAAATTTGAAGAAGAAAAAAATAGCAATAAAATGTCACTGATTGATGGATAGACATTATTACTATTTCAAAATGTGTACAACACTTAAGAAAAACATTTTTTTGGAAATGTCACTTTTTTCACATTTACCCCATATATTTAGGAAAAGTCATCAAAGATGAAGCAGAAGAAATATGTACTTCATAACATTAAATCAAATAGACCCCAAGGATAATAGGAGTGTGTAGGCCCGCAGTGTTACTATGGTTTGGGAGGGTGTGCTTTGGGTGTTTGGAGTGCTTGAAGTGTCTAATTTTTTTCTTTACACTGGCAGGATTTATGGCTGAGCCGATGTTCGCAACATGCTGCGGGAGCCTCGTTGCTTGTCGCCAATGCACAGCGGAATGGCTCCAGCAGTCTTCCCTCTGTGTGAAATGTAGAGCTGACAATTTTGCCGGAAATACGCACAGGGTAACTGGCCTCTCTGAATTGTTAAATGCAATCGGCCAACTAGATTTTTAGTGCTCTTGCCACCAAACCTAAAATAATTCTTGTTTTGAGGGTTTTTGGAAATGGCTTGAATGCGTTTGCCAGGCTCTTGCCCGACCTGTAGTTTGCAGGAGTACATTAATGTAATCCTGCTACATGCTCCCAGACCGCCATGTGTGTTAAGCGCCACCAGGGGGTAGGAACCAGGCTGTGAATTCGTGGCTAACTTTTTTTTTTTCTTTAAATTACACCTACACAGTGGGCTGAGGTTTTTTTCAATTTGAAATTGTTTTATTTAACAATGGTTCTCACCTCCTTGTTTTTTTAAAAGAAGGTAACACTGATTTATGTGTTTGTGTGTGTTTTTCTGTAATACACGTTTTGGTCGTTTAGGTAACCTGATGAAGGTCTGAGACGGAAACATCATGTATTATAGAAAACCAGTAAAATAGTCTGTGTGCAGGTTTTTTTCAAATTTAAATTTTATGTAATAATGTGACTGTGATTTGTTAGCTTGTCTGTTTTTATTCTGTATTAAGATGCACACAGTATTTCGATTTGTTCCAGAAAGTTCAATTTGTGTGCTTGTCTGTTTTTATTCTGTATTAAGATGCACACAGTATTTCGATTTGTTCCAGAAAGTTCAATATTTGCACACTTAAATACTTTTTCAAGAAAATAAATGTTTTTTTCTGATGGAAAAAATGACTCTTTGCTATGAACATTTGGCTCAACATCAATTCTACCCTGTACAGTGTAGAGTTTTGACTTTATAATGGCCACAGTTGCAGTAAGTGTACTTCAACAAAACAAACATGTTGTCCAGACTTGGATTTTAAAATGAACCTTAATCGATTACATGAAATTAAGAACAGGGATCAACTCGGAAAGTTTGTCAGTCTCAAATGAATTCAAGAGCATCTCTTTGTAACATCAATGAGGTACATCAATGCATCTTTGAAGGGTGTGTATTGGTAATTGACAGCATTATCAAAAAGAACTGAAAGGTTCGGGTAATGCTGTGTAAAGAGCTGCTCTGCTCTCTCTCTGTCTGCCTCTGACATAAAAGGGTCGCTTCCAAATGAAGACACTCTTGTGAGGGAAGATCCCATTTCCCTATCGTACTGATCAGCTGCTTCAGTGACATCTGGCACAAGATCTTCTCTGATCCTTCTCACTGTTCCTCTGCCGGCCAGATGATTTGGTATCCCTTTGCCTATAAGCACAGGTTCAAAGTTTGTGAGGTTCGAAACACTTTTACAGTCTGTTCAATTGAATGACTTGTATGGGATATTACACACACCTGGGATCCTGTGAGCATTCCAGGAATCCACAAATCTTTGTAGGCCAATGCCACACAGCTGGCCTGTCAGGCTAGAGACGACGAACTTGGTCAGGCTTTCCTCCATGTCAATTGCTTCCTGATCTTGTAATTGTACCAGGGCCTCCTTTAGCGGGTAGATCACGCGATTGTTAATCTCTGGCCACAATCTTTCCACCGTATGATTCTGTGGGGGAAAAGTATGGAAGAAAGAATGTAGATGGCAAGCTTCTACTTAAAGGTAAAACAGTAGGGCCTACTTGACTTAATGCTTTGTCAGTTTTCATGGTGTAATGTAGATTGATAGTTTGCAGACAGTTCAGATTACCCTTGTTGACTGAGTTTGGAGGTATGGCTCTCGTTGCTGGTTGTGTCTATATTCCGACAGCTTCTCTTGTATGTACAGGCACAGGTAAAACTCTTTGCCATGGTCCACTCTCAGTTGATCCCACATTCCGTAATGTGTTACTGCTGGCCTACATATGAAACATTTCATTATTGATTGAAGTTGAAGTTGTGGTGGACCTTTTTCACCAAATATTTCTTCAGGCACACAAGGCCAATTTCAACGTGCATTTCATGCAGTGGGGTCAGGTGCTGAGCACACCTGATTCAATGTAAAGTACACAACAGGTAGGTACACATACGATACTGACCTGTACACTTGGTCATAGATGAGGAGATTGTTTTTGACAGGCATTATTGCATTTCCTACGATTTTCTTGCTATAACCATCTACAGCAATCACACAAGTGGTTCCAAACATGACCATTTTTTCATTTTGGTCCATGTGTATCTTATGTCCCATATATTCTGCATCATATGGGATCGGGTTCAAATTTCGAGTACCCTATGGGGGAGGGGGAAAAAGAAAATATCACTTTTGGCTGAATGAAGTCTATGTTTTGTTATTCATATAGGCAGGGCCGGAATAATGCACAGGCTAGATGTGGCTGCAGCCTAGAAGCCCCCACCTGCCAGGGGTGTTACAAAGACTTGTTAGATATGTTATAATTAAAGGTGCCATGCCACACCACTACAGGGTATTTAAATTGTTCTTTGAGGTCTACAAATAGGGTATGCGATTTCACTTGGACTGAGAACGGCCCAAGGAGACCGTAATTAGATCGTTTGCAGAGTGTAGGAATAGCCTTCGAAAATTTCATGCGGTTCTTCCGGTTTTTTTCCCACTGTGATAATGGGCTGCGCTCTGATTCGCTGCTGAAGCTCGACGTTGTAAAGCACATGGGCTGAATATTTACATTAGTTTTAATTGCGAATTGCGAGGTATGAAAAAAAACCTTGGAATATTATCATGAAACCGAGAAAGAGGATATCTGCACCAACCTAGCTTGCAGATTGTAAACGGCCACTTTGCAAAGGTAAGCTTACTACATAGTCAGGATGTCACAGTAGCCAACATAATCAGATACTTATTGCAAGAGTAGCCGACTGTTTGCCTATCCAGTCAGATTAACGTTACACTTACCAAGACTGTTGAATTCGCCAAGTTGACAATTTCTTCTCAAAATATACAGGACACTGAATAAATGATGGACTAGCAGGTAGATGAGTTAACAGTTTGCTAAACTCATAGCCAAAGCTAAACTCACTAACGTCTTGATATTCAGTTAAAACTAAAAATAGTTGCCTGTTACCATTTCATGGATATTCCTTCTTTTTCGCGAGTAGCATATTTCAAGGGGCGGGCTTTAGTCAAATACAGGAGAGCATGGATTGGGCGATAATTCTCCTCAGTCAGCCAATGGCTGTAACGTTGTCTATACTACGTAGCACAGACCATGGATTCAAATTGACCTAATTTCTCCGCTATTTCTTTTAATGGGCTATTGCCGATAGCGAAGACAGTATTACATTTTCACATGCACGGTGTAACTCGAGGTCATATAGACTTATTCAATACCAAAAGCAACAGGTAAAAACGGTTTTGTGTGGCGGGGCACCTTTAAGATGACAACGTCTAGGCCTATGTAAATGTGTCCGGGGGCGCACAGACACAGAGCCTAGGGGCTCTAGACAATTAATCCCCAGGCAATTAATTCGTCCCTGTACATAGGAAATTGGCATACACAAAGACTCAATAAAAACAAGCATTTAGAACTGTTTTTGACATTACTTGATGTCGTTGTTCATGGTAAGGGACATGGGCTGCTCTCAGAACTTGTCCAACTCGGCATTCCCCTGCATGTACACCAACGGAGGAAAGGTAGCCCGTCATCATTTTCCGACCATAAGTAGCTCCCGTCTGTAAAGCGCGACACACACACGCACACACACACACACACACACACACACACACACACACAGAGAGAGATTAGGCCTACAGAAAGAGAAAAGAATAAGAGACTAGGCCTACCTATCAGATGAAAATAAAGCTGATATATATTATTATTATTATTATTATTATTATTATTATTATTATTATTATTATTTTCAGATAAATTAGAACAAGATAGGCAAGTTGGGACAGTTCTAGTTTGGACAGGAGTAGTTTCCGCATTTGAGCACAATTAGATGACCTTCACTCTGTCTAGACTTGACCCTAACACACACAAACACGCTTGCGTATGCCCATGGCCGGAGCACCTGATTTCAGCTCTATTTTTGTTTAACCTATTTTATGCGGTGGTAGTTCATTAAACGTGTGATGTGAATGTGAACACATGCACACATGCATGCAGATAGGCATGATTAATGATAGGCATGATTAATAATAGGCCTACCTTCACATTGGCGTGAATGACATGACACCACAGGCCCTACTTTTGGCCAAGGACAACAGCAAATGATAAACTAAAAAATGTGCAGGCTCACTCACTTGGGTTATTGCCCGAGATACAGCAATTTCAAGGTCTGTGTCAGACGTTTGCCCCTTTCTTCTCATGTTGTGTGTTGCAAGCAGTCTCCGGATGCTGATCTCCGATGTCCCGCGCTGCATACCCATTTCCCGCAGGTTCTCTGAAATCTGCCCATATGTTTCTCCATTCATAAACATGTCATGAATAATGGGAAAATATGACTCGAGCGAGACCATTGTAAACAACAAGCCTTTCCTTGACGAACACAAGCAGAGCGCTAGGCTTGGAACGTTGCCAGCAGGAGGCGATGTGATTACTTTCCCTCACTGATCTCTATTAGAATACCTAATAGAGATCAGTGCTTTCCCTCCAGAATGAACACGCTCGAGGCTTGACCTGTTACCATGGTAAGTTTCGCATAGGATCATGGGGGTGTGAGGAAACAAAAAAACAATAAATCATAAATTACGGTCATTATTTCGTTTTGGTTTCGTTCTTTATGATATGTTCTGTCTTGTGTTGGAAAAAGGAAAACAAACAGCAATTCCTGTTTATTTGATCATACAGAAAAACGAAAAAACAAAATATTGAGTCGTTATTTCGTTTTCCGTTTGTCAGGTGGACTGGAATAATTGAATGATCGGATGATACACGGACCCAGATGCAAGGCAGTTTGTAGTTTTCCTTTTTACATTGAAATTACCTTCAGCCCCTGTTGAAGTCTTAACTACATATTAATTACAAAATCTTATGTTCAGATTTGTTTAGGCTATGTGACCTCTATGTCTACTCAGGTTTTCTTGTGTTATCTTTAACCTGAAACTGTTACTCTCAAGGGTCTTCTGCTTTCCTTATGCCAGGCAGCTGTTTGTCATCCATCACAAAGTACCATCTTGATGACCATTTACCATTTTGCTTGTGCCATTGCTGTCTTTTAATCAGTAGAAACAACGGAAGGGTAAACTTGGGTATAGGGAAGATGCTGTCTGAGATTTTCTTTAACAAAACCCCCCGTATGTAGCCATTCCGTTCTATGCCAGGTAGGCTGTGTTCATTCTCTGACTGTTATTCTGTCTGCAACAGCAGTTAGTCTATAGCCACAGCAATCACCAAGCTTAAACTTAAGACGCGTAGCGTCGTGCAGTCAAGCCATGAAGGTGTCAGCTCCTCTGCTGATGTGTGTGGTTGAGCTGTGAGGCAGAGGCCTGAGCACCAGAGGTGGTTGTGGATTTCCTGTTTGTTTGTTCTTTGTGCACTTAGACCCAAATGCTGTTTGCTATTTTGAGATTAGACAAAGTTTAGTATTGTCGAAGACAGTCAATACACAATTCGAGTCGAGTCACAAGTCCATACACAAGTTGAGTCAAGCCACAAGTTGCGACTAGTCTGAATCGAGTCTGGACTAAAGTACTGGTACCAGTTAGAAATGGACGGTTTCATGAGTGTATCTCTCATGTTGATGATACACGCAGCCTTTTTTTAATATACCCAAACAACCACCAGGTGGCACTTGGGAGTTCTATTGTACCTAAACCTTTACCACAATAGGCCTAATAATGTATGAACTAAACTAAGTTTGTTTTAGTTTTTTTTACCAGGGGCAAATACATCCATAGTGCATGACATTTCTGTAACTGATAAACCTGCCAGTATGACAAAGTGGTTTTGGCTACATCTCAGGCTATATATTAAGTTATGTAAATAATGTAGTCTAAGAGGTACAGCAGAGACAGGGAGGATAAGACACTTGTATAAGTTACAGGGAGGATACATGTGTGAAGACAAATTGTATCTTCTGCTGGCACAGCACTACAGCGAAGATTGGGGGGGGGGTTACCTGGGGAGGTGGGGTTTTTTTTTCATTTTCGGCATGGCCTATACTGAAAATAAGAGTGAGCTCGCGCTGAGTTTGGTTAGCTATGCTGATGGGTTTGAAAGGAACCTACTGTATGACAGGCACCATTTAAAATTATAGGTACAACCTAAACTTAAATCCCTAGGCCAATACAGTAGATCGCTATTTTATTACATTTGACTTTCATTGACGGTTTGTTGGTTTATTGTTCACTGTTGCAATAATGAAATGATGATGCCACCAGGCACGCAGAGGTTTTTTAACAATTTTCGTTGTGATTTGGCTTTAAATTGTCCATATTTCAACACAAGTAGATAGTTTTGGGGTAAAAATTAAGTTGACATTTCGATTTTATGAACTCTTAGCTAACAATAATAATAAAAACTAGATTTGCAATTCCAAGGAATTACACAGTGCATGCAAACGTTTAAAAAAGTACACTTAAAAAGTGATAGTAGAAAAAAAGTAGAAAAGTAGAGTAAAGAGGAAACTTGTTTAGGCAATCAAAGTTACTAGTCAAGTAGCAAAGAAAATGTTGCT
>JAODXP020002737.1:0-30954 GCA_027497455.2 Sardinella longiceps | reverse complement strand
GATTGCCAACGACATCTTAAGATGTCAACTTAAATGCAACCGTTCACTGCCAAAGATGTCTTTGGACGTTATCTTCGGTTTTTTAATGGGGTGGGCTGCATAAAGACTTAGGGAACCTTGTCTGTAAATATCAGAATTCTCCTAATGAAGCTAATGACATGGCTGAATATGCCGCTAGCAAAGCTTAGACGCAAATCGGAGACGTTTAGGCAGTTCACACTCAATCAGAGTATGTGTCACTGCCATAGTAGTTTCCGATTGTGGGAGATGGAGGAGATCAACCTAGGGCAAACAGTTAGCGCCTTGTTTCACTGCCCAGCTAGCTCACAGTTCCAGGTCAGGTAAGATTTGCGAACCTGATGTAGATCACTAAGGTTAGGTTAGATCACTAGGTTATCATTCTCACAGCCTGTAATTGCACATGTTTACCTTGTTTCAACAATGTCTATTTTATTACCAAAAGCCCCCCGTTACTGTTGTCGAAGGAAGACATTTTCCCAATGTTTGACTTGCCGCATCCAAGACACTATTGTTGTCAAACAAACCGCAAATTTTCTCCCTATTTTGGTCAAAAAAGGGAGTTTTTGGAGAAAGCTTGGTAAATACTTCACAGAAGAGACGGTAAAGCACCCAACACCAAGTGATGGACTGTACATACACAAGCAGGAAGCGCTGACCGGGAGCTGCAACAGAAGATTACGCGCGTATCCATTGGAAGCTTCTGGCTATCAGTGGAGAATGAGTATCCCAGCCTCACAGAAAAAGCTATGCTGAAGCTCACGCCCTTCTCATTTAGCCAGTCAAACACCGCCTGCTGGCTCCGCTCATTTCGTTCCACCAGTCAGTCAGGGAGAGTACGATTGACTTTCGATTTGTCCGACACAGATCCATGCGGGCCAAATTCAGCGAACAGAGTAAGAAACTGAAGCTACGATATTGTGCCCGGACATCACTAACCTTGAGTTAAAATAAGAAAAGATTTTTAATATGCATTTTAAACGAACTGTCGCAAAATGTTGCATAACATTGCATAGCGCATAACGCTCTCTTGAGAGGAAACAACGCTTTGCACGAAGTGAAACGATGTTAAAGTGGATCATATCAAGCTACTTTTCATTCACCTATATGTGTGAATCTGGATTTTCGGCCTTGACGTACATAAAGATCAAGTATCGTTCAAGGCTTGCAGTGGAAGATGATCTCTTTATATTCCTCTCCACTCAGCAGCCACGTATAACTCGTCTGTGCACAATGTAGGCACAGCACCATCCTTCACAAAGGCCCATTCATACCTCATGTAAACTACGGACATGGATACATGTGGAGTGTTTCATATATTCTGTCCGTCGATTTAGTCTGTATTTTGACACGAATTTGGGGAGCTTAAGATTATGGACGAAATGGATGAATACGGAGAAATACTACCGGAAAAGGTGGGGTGCTATTGAGTTTGTTCTACAAAATGTCAACAAAGTCACAACAAAGAATATCAATCTGGGCTTTAAACAATGGTGGGATTTGAGGAGAAACTTGCCGAGTTAGTGCGGAATTATCTGCACATTTATGATGCCTCAAATCTCGGGCGTAGGGACAAACAAAAAGTCATGACTAGTTTTCAAGAAATCAGGGAGGCTCTGGGCATGGCATGAACTGTGGTATGGGTTCACTGGTGTCATTCCAAGGTTTGATATTGAGCAGCAAAATTTATCATAAAATCTCTGTCCATTACTTACTTCACAAATTGTTCTTCTGTTGCTGTTGTTGTCACCTTTAATCTCCAAGTTAACCCTGCTGACCATCACCAACCATCTTTTCCGACGGTCAATGTCCTTAGGGAAGCCATACATCCGGACCCCTTTCTAGGAGCGATTGCTACATCCAAACGCTGCACAGCCAACCATTTGAAGTTTTAATTGAGGACCCTTTAACTAAACAAAGCAAGTTTGTGTGATGCTGCCTGCACCTTTATGATCTCCGTTCATTTATACCAACAGCCTCAGCATTTGACAGACGTGTCAACGACTCCCATTTCCTCCCATTTTAATTATTTTTTTATAAGGTGATCTGCCTTATATCTTCCGACACAATGAATGTTTCGTTTTATGGACCTGTTCAAGGTAAGGCATCCAATGTCTATATGAACTATTGTTTTGCACTTAGACAATAAAAAAATAACTTCAGTGATTTGTGATTGATGTGGTTTATTGATTGATCAATTGCAATAACTATTCAGTGGCAATTTACAAGACAAAGCAATTAGGCTACTGCTAGTGAATCCTTCCCTGATCTGTCTGGAAGAACTCCTTGAATATCTCTCTGACAGCCAGTCCATCCTGAGTAGCCCTTGCAGCAGTGTAGGCCTGGGTGCTCTGAAAGCTGGTGTCACTCTGGACCAACTGTCTCCACTCACCAGGTGCACCATCTCTGTCGCACATGTTGGGGGGGATGTAGCGGTGGTTCTCCGGCAAGCCTTGGTCATTTACAGCAAGGAAATTGTCGAGAATGAGGCATGCCTTTGTGATGTCTTCCGCACTTTCAATGCAGCACTCCATGGCACGCCCCAGGATCAGCCACTGAGCTGCTTGAATGCCAAAAGCGTTCTCAATGACCCGTCTGGTCCTGGAGTGTCACAGGTTGTAAATTTTCTGGTCCTCTGATAAGAGTTGGACCTGTAAAAACAGGATATAGGAACAGAGTGCATTAGAAACACACCTCATTAGGCCTAGTCATATGATTAAACATTGATATTATGCTTAGTTCGACTGGTCACCTGCAAGCAAATGCTTCAAGAAATTTAGATAAGATTACTGTAAGATAGGATTTATAAATATGAATCAACTTATTTATTGTTATTTATCGATTTATCGTCATGTGAAGTGGAGAGTAGGTTACAGTTAGCCTGTAGCCTGGGAGTTCCCATGCTCCTTTGCGCGCTAATTTAATATCACTCTGCAAAGCAGCATGGTGACCATGGCCGATTTTCTCGCCTACTTTCGGTATCCAATCACAGAACAAAAAGGGACTAGTACGGCCCTCGATTGCATTTTACGCCACGTGGTGGCTCTGGTATTGGCTCTGAGCTATGAACAGACGCTATGATAGACATTCGTAGCGCCGAATAAACGGCTCTGGACATCATAAACGATGCTTCCGCTACGAGAGATGCAATAAGTAGGTCTCCAGACTAAATATCACTTGTGATTTTTAGTTTGGCATTCGCCAGGCTAGTTAGACTGGGCGAAAGCCGACTGTTGACTCCGTCATACAGTCTGGCCCAATGCAAGCGAAATAGGTTTCCCCTTGGATATGACGTATTTTTTCACCTGGCTTTCACGCCTTCAACTTCCGTGTTCAGTAATAACAGATCTCTGGCCAGTTCCAATCTATTTTGACATCGTAGTGGCAATAGGTCCTCGAGATCATGGATGTTAATGTCATGTACCAATTTTGTAAATGTAATTCGAAAGTAGAGGGGAGAATAACAAAGCGTTATACTACAATCTGCTGCAAGTTCTGACGGCCGATTCACACACAAACCTGCGCGTGAGCGGTGCGGGCGCGGTTTTGGGGCGATTTCATTTAGAATACACGTTAACAGGTTAGGTCATTCAGACTGCACGCGTGTTCTGCGCGGCTCCTGTCCGGTTTCTGAGCGATGAACCGCGCAGCTCCCCCGCTGCTTTTTGAAATAGAAACAAGTTCTATTTTTCCAAGCGTTTTCAGCGCGGTAAGCGGGACTTGCGCGGTGTCCATAGATTTTGAATGCAGAGCTCGGGCAGCCGCTTCGTGCAGAACACCGCAGAGACTATTTCTTGTGTGAATGCCCAAGCCCACAGGCACCGCTTACGGACCGCCCCGCTCCCGCACCGCGAACGCGCAGTTTGTGTGTGATTCGGGCCTGAGACATCGCTCTAACTGTGTGCTGATTGGCTAAACCGTAGAGCTACCGAAGGATCCAGAGCTAGGTGGGCTGGGCCAAACTACGTATAGAGCCAAAATCGTTTAGCGGAAGTATGTAGGATGGCATCGCCAGGCTAGGCAACAGTATGGATGTACAAAATTGTAGTAGCCTAAAAGAATTTAAGCTGCTGTGACATTGTGATTTGCTGTACAAAATATTCATTCAATCATGACATGTGTTTGCTTACCTGATATGGACGCATCAGGTTCACCTTCTGAGGGAAGGCCTCATCAGCGACAAACACTGGTGGGGTCCAGATGTCCATTTCAGGCAGCGTGAGGTGGAAGGGGAAGCTGACCTCTGATCAGTTACGTGCCAGACTCAGGGCGTGCAAAAACTCCCGCGTCATTGTCACTCTCCCACATAAAAAAAAAAATTAAAAATCTATATAGCGTGTCGCAGGCAGCCATCAAAACAAGGCCAAAAAAAAACCTTTGTAATGAAAAAATAGCTCCCACTGTTAGCTGACGCTCGTATTCGGATGTGTTTTCCATCTATAGATCCAATGCAGTTTGGAAATTGCCACTACTGCCAAAATTTGCGCCGGATCACCTCCAACTCTTCACCTTGCGGCTACTTGAGAAAGTCCCCTTGCAGCTCATCCCATAGAGTGTGGCACACCGGAAATTCGCCGGAGCAACCTGTCAAAGGTAATTCCGGACATCCTGAAATATTGAAGGTGGCGCTCGTCATCTAACTCCCGCATCGGTAAAATTAAAGCACAGATTCTTCAGAAGCCAGATATGTCGTGGTAGTTCATGTCTATGGGAGCAAATTGGAGTCATCCGAGCTAGCTGCCACTAGCCTGGCCACGCCCTCCCAGTGAGCTGCCACCCTAATCAGTGGCAGCTGGCACCACAAGCAGTCAACTTCCTTAGATGCAAAAGCCAAGTAAAGCAAGATAGCGCAAATTTTATTATTTGTATTTTTGTACACCATGGACATTGATTTATGTATTGTATGATTTTGACATGATCTAAAAAAGAAAAACTTCAGTACATTAACAGACTTGGTGCACACCTGATTAAAAGTTCATTTTCTACGGAATGGAGAGTCACATAGTCTTGACAACACATAGTCTTGTGCAAAGTGTGCGGGATTCCTTCCTAGCTACTAATCCATGACCATACGGTCTTCTCCAACACACCCGACCAAGAAAAAGAAAAAGAGGTGTGCAATAAGTTATTGCGCACTTTAATGCACAGAGGTATGAAGGTGTCAACTCATAGAACAGGGGTCTTCAACCTTTTTCAGCCCAAGGACCCCTTTTCTGCGAGAGAGTCTACTCGTGGACCCCCATCCCTAAATGTAGTAGCCTAGGCCTACCCTACCTGTCATGACTTCTGACATACCCTAACCCTAAACCTAACCATGACAAATACCGTACTCCACTGCATGACAGGTGTATAAAGTTTATGACAGATTCATGACAACGTCATGTCATAGTTAATGACAGTGTCATGTTAGTCTTATGAAGGTACTGTACCTTCAAATAAAGTGTAACCAAGAACTGTGATGTGTTGTACTTAGAGTTTTCAAAATGTGGTAAAGGATCAGACAAATAAAATTGAAAAAAAAAAAAAGAAAACTGTAAATATGTTGACCTAGTAAATAAAGCAAATTCTGTTGCTGTCATTTACCAGAGGGTGGCGCCCAAACCCAGAATCACCCAGAGCCATATGGGGGATTTTATCACAGTCAATTCAACCATTCATGTTCATGTGAACTGTGCACAGTAATTGGAACATGCTACTCAGAGAGAGAGAAAAAAGACCTATGCACATTTTTATTTGCCATATATCCCATTATTCCATTCATCAGTGGGTTTTAATGGGATATTCATGATCATTTTTAAATAATTGTTTTTTTTATATTTTTTTTTGCACTGTGCAGATTCTTACTTAATGACATTAGGTTGCAGTTTACTGTGGTTTGTCTCCTGGTTGAATAAGGCACTCTGATTGGTTGAATCTTGTACGTAATTTTTCTTCCCCCTGAGACCCGCTTACTTTAGAGAGAGTATGACATTGATCTCACTTTAATCTCAAATGAATACCACTCGGCTAATTATAATTTTTCGGACGTCTGAACATTTTTTTAAACCTATGGAATTTTTCTGCTTTCAAGGATCAATTTGGTGCAGGAAGAACTGCTTTGATTCTTGCATTAAATACATTCATGTTTGATTCATAACAATCAGATCTCTGCAGTTTCTCGAGTCAAACGCACAGAGGTAATAAAACACTGAATGACAATGGCAAGAATAATTTCAATTAAATATAAATAATTAAGGAAAAACTTTTCAGTGTTCATCTTTGGCTGAGTCTATAACAACCAAGGCTGATTGAGGGCCGCCACTGAGGTGCTCCTAGACATGGATTTTATATACCTTTGCTGTGGTGTGTTTGTTACTAGAGGACGGGGCCGTGGAATGGCAGATGACTGATATACACCAATTCTGGGTTGGGCACGTGGGACAGAGAGTGCAGGTGAAGAGTTAATCTGGGACAGATTATTCAAAGACGTCAGGGACCCGAAGCCTCTGGAGGCCCTGGTGAGATTGGACCTTGAGCTTGGCCCTCTCTCTACAGATTCTCCACGGCGACGAAGAGGTGAAGTCACAATAGCTGGCTGGCTCCAGAGAGAAAGTGCCGGTGTAAAATTGCTTGAAGAAGACGAGGAAAGAGATTTGGTCCTGGGGCGACCTAGACGAGATATGGAGGCATCGTTGGTGTCTGTTTCAGATCCTTCCTCATACTGGAGCAGGTACTCAGGATAGATCTGGTGCTTCTCGAATATCACAAAGATGGAGGGGTCGCAGACATTGTCCACACAGCTGTCGTACAGACTTGCATCTTCTCCATGTTTTGGTGGTGGTCTGAGGAGGCCAGAGTAGCCTTGAGTGTGTTCACCTGCCAGGACTCTACAGACAAACATAGCCCTAGTTCCATGGCTGGTGTATCTATGAGAGTATGAGGCATCTCTGGCAAAGTAACTTCCTGTGATGAAACAAACAGAATAAATTCAACCTCAACTTTCAATTTATGAAATGGCATACTGCTACCGTAGAGTATGTTCTTAAGAGCGGACAGAATAGATAGGATTCTGCAAAGTTCATGCAGAGTTTCAATTAAAAATACTCTATGACAATGGAACTCTATTGGAAAGAAGAAAATGTTACAGTACATAGTTGAAATTACTGAATAAGAAGTTAAAGATCTTTATTGTACTTTTAAAATAGTAAATAAACAAACAAACAAACAAGTAAAGAGGGACAACATGTTTGTGGATGCAAGTAAAATTTATTTTATATTTAAAATAATAATTTTATACTAAAATTGTAACACATTTCTAATCAAAGTTCTTTAGGTAGGAGGTAGGAGCAAAACAAATAATTCAATGATGAAAGACTGTTACAGTTACATGTAGGGTACATCTCAATACATAATTCCTCCGTCCTCCTTTCCTCACTTCCAACCTTTCCTCCGACCTAGCCCCTCCTCCCATGAAGGAAACAAGGAAGGAACGATCAGAGGATGGAGGAATCGAGGGCAGACAGATATAAGAAATGAGATGTCCTCCTGATTCATGCATCACTAGTATGAGACGTCCATTGCAGATGACATCTCTGAGACAACTGACCAAAATAAATGCTATCTTCATCAAATATAGGCTATAACAACCACCAAACTATTGTATTCATCATAATGCAATGTATTAAACAATTGAGACATCCTCGAGGATGTCTAGCAATTAGACAATTGAGACATCCTCAATGACGTCGAGCCTCGAACAATTTCCGGGGCACAAGTACGGAGGACAGAGGACCAAACCCTAGGAAGTGTATGTATCCAAAGTCACAGAGGAACAATCATTAATGGCTACCAAATAACTGATAAACGTGTGCTTTGAGCAAGGATTTTAAACCATTCACAGATGTCGCCATTTTCATTTTGGTTAGTGGACCATTCCAAAGTGCTTAAATACAAATTAATCATTTTACTGAAAGAGTCAATGCAGAATCTCATTTTTTAGTTGACAGTTTCTGGAAAATAATCAATTAAATCTGAAAATGTTTCTCTCTGGGTTGTTTCAGAGGGTTGTTTGGTTGTGTTGCTGTAGCCCATATGAGATGAAGATGAGGACACAGTGTCAGGTGCCACCATGGAGGACGGCATACCCCTCGGTAAGCGTGATGGCAACCGCTGGTCATTTACTTCTGAGAACCAAAGGTCTTGACGAGATGTGACATCTGTAGCTGAGGGTGAAGACAACCCGCCCTGACTGGACAAAGATTGGTGTATGTCTGAATGTGGAGAACGTACGGTTCTGCTTCCAGAGTCTAGAATGCTTCTCCTTCCCGGGGCCCTCTGGAGCATCGTTTCAAGGTCAGATATAAAACTAGAGCCTCCCACGGATACAGGATGAGAAGCAGGGGCTGCAGCTGACAAATGCATATCTCTGATAGATTCCTGATCTTTGAAAGGGTTTGAAACAGAGCTACGAATATGTGTTCCAGACTCCAGAGTCTTCTTACCTGTGCTGCGAGTGAAAGCTCGCCTCGGTGACAGGGGGACTTTAGTCATTGGATTCTGGCTAGCTAGTGCATCTACAGGAGAGGACACCTTAAAGCCTCCTTGCCTACTTGTTGAGGTCATGCTTGGAGTTGACACCCCAAGGCCACCCCGCATACTTGGTGAGGTCAGGGTAGGTTCATTCAAGAAGACTGGAACTCTCTTGGGTGGAGAACTCGATCTGAGCCTTGAGTCTAAATGTGCTGCTGGCATGACTGAGGTGGCAGTGATGGGCTGTGGAGTGTGTCTAGTAACTCCAACCTTACGGGGAACCACCTGTGAGGCTACAGCAGACGCTTTAAGTTCTGTAGCATTTGCACTGAAAGGGGTGTCTATGGAAATACTTGTCTCTTGAGGTTTAGATGAGGGCAAGGTAACGACCTTTGACAACCTTTGTTTGGGGGTCGGCAGGGGAGCACTGCTTTGTGATACGTGTGCCTCTGATGATTGGGTGTCTTCTGTGTACTGAATGAGATACTCAGGGTACACCTGGTGTTTCTCAAACACAACAAATATGGAGGGGTCTGACACGCTGTTCACACAGCTGTCATAGAACACACTCGGGTCATCTTCTTTGGGTGGGGGTCGGACATAACTGGAGGTTCCTCTAGTGTACTCTCCTATTAAGATACGACAGGCAAACATGGACCTGGAGGTGGTGGCAGATGGGTTTGTGTACCTGTGGGAGTACCTGGCATCTCTGGCAAAGTAACTCCCTGAAAGCAACATGGTAGGAGTTAAAAGACAGGACATAACTGTAACCGAACCCTTGTCTGACGAAAGTGAAAAATGTACTCACCTTTACCATAGGCAGTTCCGTGGGTTCCACAGATACGCCAGTCAAAGTTCTGCTGGCAGATGGCATCAATGTGCTGGGAGTCGGTTCCATGGAAGAGGATTTTTTCATTGGTCTTTCCAAAATTACTTTTTCTCATCTGATCTGCTTGCCTACAGTGCGAATGAAAAAAATATTTTATTTCAAGGGTAAGATCAGTCACATTTTCATAAACAAATTTGGTTAAATAGTTTCAGCATTTCCACAAAGCTTGTCAGGTATGATCTTCATAAAAAGCAAATTGAGAATAAAATACATGTACTGTACACTGTATATTCATTAAAAATTACTGCACACTCAGGTTGCTAGTATGCATGAAGAGATAGTGGGCCAAGTGCAGGGTGGTATTTTTTGGTTAAACATTCTGCATAAAGGTCAATAAAGCAACTAGACATTCTTATTTAACTATTTAGCAGTCAATTTTTCCTCAGATAGTGTTTTGTGTGTATGTGTTCAGTGGACATACCACTGAAAAACTTCCCACAAGCCATGGTTCTGGACACGCTCAATACTGGTCACTCTAAAACCAGACATTGTCTGACTGAAGAGGTCAACAATTGCTGTGTATTCCTTTGATGACCTTTCAAGTGTAATTCTCTGAAATTAAAAGATATTTTTCTGTGATAAATTGGTTGTAACCTTTCTAAAACTCTAGGCTATATGTGCAAAAGGTTCTTCTTTATTACAAAGTCCCTTGTATAGTTTGTATCATCTAAAAGATAAATAAATAAATACAAAATCCCATCCATATCCAAGAACTTATGTCATCAAAACAAAGATTATGGCATAGTTATAATTTATAATAAATTATAATGCTGTATGTATTCCTGTACTAAATACAGGTTACAAAATCAATAGTCCTTTATACCTGGTGGTTTGATTTGAATATGATTGATAGTGTTTGAAGAACTGTGAGAAATTAATACTGATAAACAAAAGGATTATCACCTTAAATCCTGTTTCTGGCATGTTAAATTTATCCCAGTGGTGAGGCATAGGCCTACTTCTATGAGTCTGTATTGAACTGAGGGGAGAGAGAGAGAGAGAGTCAAATATATTTTTTCTGAATTTGAATGATACATAAACATAAACATAAAATAGAAAAATATTCTGAGGAGTTGTTTTACCTTGATTTAATCTTTTGAACATCTGCAGCTGATACAAAGATGGGTCGTCGTCTTACAAGTCTTTTGGTGCCAAACCGCTTATTAAACTGAATCATGTCTGACAAATGACAAAGAAATTACATGTTTTGAACATTATCCCAGATATGGTTGTGGATCCATTTTTGGATAGTGATCCTGACTGAAAAATCTATTCTCAGTGTTCTTTCATTTATTTATTTTTTATTTAATTTTCATTTCCCATTTAGCCAACCTTTTCTTTTCCTGTTCATTCTTTTTATCTTTAAAGCAATTTCACTGCATGTCTTACATTATCTCACTTAGTAATTAAATATATCTGACAAATAAACTCCGTAATTTAACAGAATATAATTGATTTAGCTTAATCTATTTAGCCTACAGTACAATTAAACATCAAGGTAGATTGTTCAATGTAGAAACCTCATCAGTGCTAGCAAAGCAGTCAGTATTATTCAAACACAAAAAAACTTGTTTATCCTAAACCTGAGGTCTGAGCATGTGCCAAAAGCCTTTGAGGAAAACCAAACACGTACTCTGGACTTGTTTGACAAGCTTATTACATGTCAAACCTGCTTACTCTGACCTTTATCAGGTGTCCATAAAACAAGTAACTGGGACAGGCAGCGTTTTCAGGTACAAATGTAAACAAACTGACCCTGCATGCTGAGCTCATAAGTGTGCTTGCCAGCTGTGAACTCAATGGCAGTGTTGTTGTCCTCAAGGTACTTTTTCTCTAATTCTTCACTGGTGATGGTGGCCGAATGGTGAGCTTCCTTCTGTTATGATTGAAACAGTGGGATTGTAACGGCATTTCAGAAATCAGGGCAGAAAGTGAGAGTAAATTATAGTTAAGAAGGTTTTTGTTTTAGTAAACAAATGAACAATGGATCAAATGATTAATAAACTGACTACTTGTTATATTCATTAGTTAGACTGTATTTCCAGAAAAGCCAGATCTATGGTCTCTTACTGATGATGCGTACTGAATCCACTGTCCAAACTCATCCTCCCAGTACCAGGCCCACTTGGTGGTGAGGATGAAGTTGGGCTGGGTCACAGAGGAGGCAGTGCAGATGCGCCGAACTTCAACGGCGTTTCGGGTCATGGTGTCAAAATGCACAGGCACATTTCCCCCGCTTGGATTGAAAAATAGTGGCATAATTGTAAGATGAGTGTTTTTTAATGTTTTTCTAAAAACAAGTTCAGAGTTGGACTGGAAACTGTAGAGAGCATGTTTGCAAAAAATGAATTGAGATGAAAAGCCTAGATGAGCAAACTTAAAGTGATATGCCTCCATTTGGGGAAATATTCTCATCTTCCACCTCCCCTCACCTCCCTCAAGTTAAACAGTTGAGTCGTTCAGTTGAGGCTATTTTCCCAAATGGTGGCATATCACTTTAAAGGTAAAAAGGTACATGTCATGATCAGGATTGAGTACTAAACTCCAAACCTGTAAGTCTTCGATGGATCACAGAAGTCCTGCTCTATGGCTTCATTATCATCCAGCTTTGACCAGCCCTTTCCATCTTTAAACTCCCATCTGTACGGCAAGTGGAAATGGACTTTCCCACACCTGTCTTCAACGCAGCATCCAGACACAGTGATTGGTCACATGTTAGTTTACTTATTTTCTTTAAATTGCAAAGATCTCTTCATACAATCACCATCCTAGGATGTATATTGTAATGTAAAGGACTTACTTCCTTGCTTGCAGTAATTCTTGATATGATAGAGGCATATTTCTGTGCCTAAAAAATGTGATTGGGAGACAGTGTAAATAATGGATATATGAAAATGGATATGTATGAAAGGCCTGAATAGGCAATTTTGAGGAGAGTGGACTTTTTGTTTTGCAACTCCAAAATATAAGTGTGCATAATGTGAATGATTCTACGAAACTATAAAATATCTCAGTAGTGCTGTTCTTCTGTCACATCCTAACGTGGCATTGCCCATTATTCTATTATTGTAAGATATAGTTCACGTTCAGTCTCCAAACCGTAGACCTACACTACCTACCTTTGCCATGAGGCCCTGGATTACAAGAATCCCATATTGCCAGAACATTCTGATACACCGTCAGTAAGGATCCCACCATTCTGGTAGACACACCTCTGGCCTGCAGTGTTCTCATTGGATGGGGCTCAAAGAAGTCATGTGACTTGTCACAGTCACCTGTGTGACAGCTGCCCCTGAGGTACTTCTCACATATGTGGAGTCTCCGGCAAACGTCCTTGTCGGGACAGAATCCGAACTCACCTGTACCTCTGTTGTACGAGAAGCACACCTGAAGAAGTGAAAGGGTAAGAGAAAAGCCTTAATGGGTACCATGCTGTTGTCATGGTTACAGGAAATATATCATTATATATTTTTCATATAGAATGACATCATTATGAATACCATATCCCCTAAATTAAAACATTGCATTCTATTATATGTTTAAAATATACTGTATCTATTATATGGCCTAAATTAGTTAAGTAAGTTACGTTTCAACATTGATATGTTTTATATTGTTAACTATTTATAGCAAGACACTTAAACAAACTGACGACTATAGATGATGCATTAAATCCCATAACCCTATAGGGGTTCATCTCACTGGAGGCAGAAGGGTGTTGTCATTCTGTAGGAGCAGAGTACACAGCTCCTGAAGGTGGAGTTCCTGAAGGTGATGCTGCTGCAACACCTGGCTGTTGTGGGCAGAGTACAGATCATGGCTGAAGCGACACACTCGCCTGCACACAAAACAAAATACACGTCATGTGAATTATTACATAATATCATATATTATCCAAGCACTTCTGCAGTTATTAGGCCACAGAGTATGATTTCGTTAATAGTGGCCGATTTCGGATCCTCTTGCCGTGATGAAACATTATATAATAATTTTCTGTCATGATGACTCTGTAGTAATGATACACAGTAGACTGTGAACGACTCTTTGAGATGTGTACTGAATGTGTTAGTGTAAATGGGTGTGTGTTGTCAAACATCATAAAATATGATAAGATTTAGTTTTGTTGCAACAACTATCACATGGGCATCCAACTGGAGAGGTACAGATCGGTGCATATACAGATACAGTTGACACAAACATTATTATTACATCAGAATTGAAATGGGAGGAGAAGATGGAAAAAACCATATACAGAATTCCTCAAGTATGAAGGAAAATATACAGTACAACTCACTACACCACCACCACCACTCTATTTATCAACAAGAAATTTCTGGCCTAGATATGTAGACGTCCATAGTGGCAGCAAGCCATTTCACCTTCTGACAAGATCACTGCTGCAGCAGATCTCCCTTACCTTCCTCGATTATGTGGGCAATCTTCGCCAAACAGGTGCAGTTTACACAGGTGTAAATTTAAGCAGCTGTTGCAATCCCGGATCTTGCATAGCTTCAGCTGTGTCCTAGCAACGACTGTCTTCTTTCCATCCAGACTACAGACAACAAACAGCTGCTTATTTCCCAAAATTTGCTCCAGTTCATTTTTCTGGATATGACCGGACAAATTATCAGTCAGCTGACTGAGGTCTGATTGCCCTTCCTGGGCACAAGTCACCTTATAAACCAGAGCTGCTGCCTGCATGTTAGCCTACCCTATCACAACTCCCTCTGTCTGCTGCCCAGCTGTCGGGGTTTGGCACTATGTACCGTAATACTCAGGTAAGGGACTTTGCCCGCCATAAAATATGCCACAGGTCACTACTGGGGAAATGAAACTTATGTGCTTGGTGGAAGTCGGTACACTTCTCCGAGTGAGTCCACACCCTCACAAGTGATTAGGGAAAGACTAAGGAAACTGCTGCGTGGAGAACAACAAAAATGGAAATGGAAAATGAAATTTTTTATAACCTGTTATACTGTTTTTAGGATTTGTTATCTGTGGTTAACCCTAGGTTTTCAAGAATGTAACCATGTGTGCCACTTTCGCATAGATGCTTTTAGTTGATGAAATACTTGAAAGAACTTTCAATATTTTAAAGACATTTGCACATTAGTTTTCGGTGGAGGTTTCACATTAGTAATTACCGGTAGTGAAAGGCCTATTGGTTTTTGGGCATGCTGGACCCTATGTCACATACAGTATGGTGGCAACCATTAGGAAAGTACACAACAGTCTGTGCTGTTTTTAGGTTGATATACCAGATTCATAGTCACTAAATAAGGACTCTCTTGGTACCCTCTAGGCTTCCTCGTGCAATTACACCACTTACATCTTGACAATGGTGTCCCAATCTCAAACTAAAATAGCTCTTATGACTCTAAATGACTGAAATCACATTCTTTGGTTTGCAAACAAATCTCAATGTATCTGCAACAGAAATCTGTGACTATAAGGATATCCATATATATACATATATATATATATATATATATATATATATATATATATATATATATATATATATATATATATATATAGTATAGTACAGACCAAAAGTTTGGACACACCCCTTCATTCAATACGATTAATTTATTTCCAAGGCAATTTATATTGTAGATTCCAACTAAAGGCATCAAAACTATGAATGAACACATGAAATTATGTACTTAACAAAAAAGTGTGAGATTAAGACAATCTTTTGGACCTGAACCCGTACAAGATGGTTTGGGGTGAGCTGGACCGCAGAGTGAAGGCAAAAGAGCCGACAAGTTCTTAGCATCTCTGGGAATGAATAACTATTCAAGACAGTTGGAAAACCATTTCAGGTGACTACCTCTTGAAGCTCATCCAAAAAATAAACAGAGGACAAAGCAGTTATCAAAACAAAAAAAGAATACTTCGATGAAACAAGAATATAAAACATGTTTTCAGTTATTTCACACTTTTTTTTTTATTAAGTACACAATGCCACGTGTTCATTCATAAGTTTGTTTATTTTGTAGATGTCACTGAAGGCAATAGTCATGAAAATAAAGAAAATAATTTAATGGGAAAGTGTGTCCAAACTTGTCTTGATTTCATGATTTATTAGGAATTTCATTTTTTGGCATACAATATTCCAAACAACAGGGGTAAATTGTGGCACAAAATATACATTGGTCATTTCAATCAATGGAACTTATCCATGTGAAAGTGATAAGTAAAGATGTAAAACTTAAGTTTTAACAATAATTTAATATTTTAACAATAATTGCAAAAAACTTCTCAGTCAACTATTAATTATAAATCATGCATTTCTTGTACTATTAGTGAAAAGCTCCATTATATTAGAGCAGGGGTTTTCAACTGGATCAGTCTCAGGGACCACCATTCTGGCGAAGGAGTCATCGGCAGCCCACCATCAGGGTGCCGTGGGGATGTCATAAACAAAAACATTGCAATAAATTACATATAAAAAGACAATTTAACCAGTGACCACCACATTTACCCAAGTATGCAGAGAGTTTATTCTTACACTGCATTTGGAGTAACGGATACATGAGAGCACAGTTGTAAAATGATTACTGTGCTCGTTTCTCAAATCAAGTTTTCAAAAATCAATTTTGACCACACTAAGTTTTAACTGGAACCTATGTCACGGACTACCTGGAAAGTCATCACGGACCACCAGGGGTCCACAGACCCCCTGTTGATATTGCATTAGAGCAAGATGCATTCCTCTTTCTTTTTTGGTTGAGGAGAAAGTCCAGTAGCTGACCTGGGAACATAATAAAGGTCATGGCTTGGTGCACGAGTTGCTGATCTGTTGTATGAGGGCATTGTAGTGTTTAGATGTGGAGGAGACACCCTCCTTGTGCTTGCTGATGTGTGAGCGGCAGACCTCACGCTCGAGCTGGTCAGGGAAGCATCTGAGGAGGAGTATAGAAATAGTCTGGGAGCTGATTTGTCATCTAAAAACTCATACCCCTCCTCATAAACGGCTGTCTTACTTGTTTGGGCTGTTTGTAAAGGATTACTTGGCTGTTTAGAGGAAGTGGACCCTGAAGATTGGGAGGGTGAGGTTGCAGCTGAGGTTCTGGCTGCAGATGAAGCCTGGGCTGGATTCTGACCTGAGGACTTGGATGAGGGAGTATAGGTACTGGGCTTGGTGACAGAACTGGTCGGTATGGAGACTGGGGAAGGGCTAGAAGCAGCCACAGCTGGAGCCAATGAGAGAGCGCTAGAGAGCTGAACAGTAACTGTCCCACTAGATGAGGAGACGTCTTGTCTTGAGGTCAGACTTGTAGATTGAAGTCCTCCATGTGCGCTTGGCACCACAGGAGATGGGGAAACAGATGAAATCGAGGACAAAGAGGATGTAGTAACCGTTTGTGGAACACTTGCTTTGGTAGTGAGCACAGCCAAATTCTGTGTACAGTTTGACTGAATGGAAGTCACAGTGGTCTTAAAAGAAAATAAATCATCGGAATCAGAAGAGGAATCTATCAGAGACACTGGTGGACGATACACATGTTCGGTGTAGGTGATGAGAAACTCGGGGTACACTTGCTGCTTGTCAAAGACCACAAAGATCGAAGGGTCACGACCGTCATTCACACAGCTGTCATGTAGAATGAGGCCTCCGTCTCTGGAAGGAGGTAGACGATAATTAGACTGTCCTCGGGTGTAGCTGCCTACTAGTACACGACACACAAACATAGAGCGAGGGCCATAGCCAGAGGTGTAGGCATGGGAGTACCTGGCATCCCGGGCAAAGTAGCATCCTGTGGATGATCACAAGGAGTATATGTGTCAATGAGAGAATACAGTAATGTTTTAAAGAATTAATTAATTGCATCCTCAGAATGAAGGAAATCAAACTGATCACAAGGCAACTTGGATTTGATACATCATTGGAAAAGAAGAGGCCAGTTGATTTCAAATGCTATTGACACTGCGTCTAACAGAGAATTGAGTCACTGTCAATACACACCTTGACCATAAACCGTCCCATTGGCTCCACATTTTCTCCAGTCAAAATTCTGGTAACAGATCGCATCAATAAACTCAGAGTTTGTGCCATGAAAAAGCAGGCGTTCTCCATTGCCATACTTCTTGTCCTTATTGACTCTCTCCATTCGTTCTCGTTTCCTGCAGACAACAAACAACAACAA
Organism: Sardinella longiceps; assembly: GCA_027497455.2. Lineage (NCBI taxonomy): Eukaryota > Metazoa > Chordata > Actinopteri > Clupeiformes > Clupeidae > Sardinella > Sardinella longiceps. Next base: position 13,386 of record JAODXP020002737.1, on the reverse strand, counting down.
ACAACACAAACAAAAATCAATCCTAAGATAGTAACTCAGCTATTCTTTTCTCTTCAGACCTCGCACATTCCAAATAATAAAAAAAAGGAACAGAGAGAGAAGAAAGTCTGCACTTTACATAAGTCAACAGTTGCATAGTTTTATTGCAGCACATAACCATTAAAAGAACAGAAGTAAGGGCTCACTTTGCAGAACCTCATTAAAATTATTTTTTTTTGCACAGATGTGCTACTACTGTGGCTGAACCATGGTACATTTGCTTTAAGAACTCATGAGGGAACAATTAGTTGCAACTAAAAAGACCATTTAGGAGATTAATTTTTTAATAAATCAACTGTATACTGTATTTAGCAATGGCTATGGCATAACTGACAGCCAAGTCCCTCCTTTGGTTAATGAAACCAAGATGGTGGTTAGATACCCGGAGACAAATGGAAATGCATGTGTTGTAATGCTAGTCACTAGTCGATCAAAAAAAAAAAAAAAAAAGGAAGGAAAAAAGGAGGAATGAAGCCTACGCATATCTCAGTGATCACAACAATTTCAAGAAACAGATACTTTTCTTCTTGAACATTCATCAAGGCGTAGCAAATCTGATTCATGACTTAGTCAAGTGATAATGAAGGCGTTGGCAACAACACCCTGTAGCAATGGACCCAGTGGCTTACGTCTGAAAGTCCTCCCACAGTTCTTTGTTCTGGATCCTCTCGACACTGATGATGTCATAACCGCTTACAGTCTTCCTGAAGAGCTCTTGGACCTTCAGGTAGTCCCGGTCAGTATCTAGCAACGCAACTCTCTAGATAAGAACACACACACACACACACACACACACACACACACACACACACACACACACATCAGAGAGAGAGAGAGAGACAGAGAGAGGTTATACAACTGTAGTATTAAAGACAAAAAGGCTAATTCAAGGAATTAACATAAGTTTTACACTGAAATCTAAACACGATTCATTTGAAAACAACAACAAAAAATAATTAATTGACAAAAACTAGTTACTTTCCCCCCACTGAATTTAGCTGGGTTTCAATGTAAAGTAGAGTAGGGACAGTACAAACCTTGTATCCCGTTTCAGGGACAGCTGACTTGTCCCAGTATCCTGGCACACCTCTGCCATGTAGTGATGATGATGCAGGAACCCTTCTCTTACTGAAAAGAAAAATAGAGATCAATATGACCCTTTAAAAACCTGTCCACGGAAGTAAATTACAGTCCTTTAACCTTCAACTCATGTGGATTGTATAAAACAAACACTTAATTTAAAGTACAATACATCAAGTAGACTAACAATTAAACAAAAAACTGAGATTTTGGCATTGGCTTAGGTTTTTAAGTACTGTATAACAGCAATGACAGCTAGCATCAAACCTGGTTCTGGCGGTCTGGACACCATTAGAAGAGACAAACGCAGGTCTTCTCCTCACCCTTCTCGGGGTGCCATAATTCACATTCTTCTGTTTCATGTCTGTGAGGGTTACAATGCACCCATTTATTTACTTTTTTGAATGCATACAATGACGTCTGTAATTAGCACACTACTGCATGAACATACTGATATTGAAGACTTGGAAGTTGATGTAGTACCTTTGAAATTGATTTCATAGTGCTCTTTACCAGCTGTAAAGAGGGCTACAGCTTTGCTGTCATCTTGGTAACGTTTTTCCAGATCACTGGAGGAGATTGAGGACATCCTGTGCATTTCTTTCTATGTAAAATAATTGCACATGGACACAACTTTCATTACAGCCTACTGTATTTAAATTTTCTGTAGAAAAAAAAATTAAGACTGCTAAAACCACAGAGTGAACATGCCTTATAAGACGCTGAAACTTCTTTTATTAACGCTGACTGACTGAAACGTCCAAGATATTTTCTGAGAGTTGTACATCTAAACAAGGTTACTGGTTTATTCCAATTTCTTTGGGAATAATCGTTGCTCTCCCAAAGAACATAGCTCTCTGAGCATCTAGTGTGTCATCTGGGACATATAATTTGGAGATCAGCATTACTCCTTAAACTATCCTGGTTAACCGTGAAAACAATGGTTAACATTGAGTCATGGATCATTCAAAACCGAAAGAAAGATTTTGAGTGCTACTGACTCAATGTGAACTGCTTTTTCACTGCATCTGCGTTTGGTCTTCGAAGATGTTCGAAATTCTGTTGTTACACTCACGATCTAGTGCAGTCAGAAGGCTCTTGCAACAGGGCTATGCTTGAAAGATGCGGAAACATCGATTTAACCTCACTTTGTAGTATAACCCCCCCTGTTTAGTACAAGATTAGTAGATCTTACTATGGAGCCATAGAGGATCCATTTCCCGTATTCATCCTCCCAGTACCAGAGCCACTGAGTAGTGAGGATGAAGTCTGGCTTTAGAACAGAGGAGGCTGTGGAGAGACGTCGCACCTCATGGGGCCCGCAGGTCATGGTGTCAAAACAAACCGTCTCACTCCCACTATAGCAGACAACACACATAGAAGACAGTTTTTGTAAACTGCAACAGATTAAAAATCTTGTATTACTGGTATTAGAAGATAAATGTCCTGTATTATTAATTGGGTATTTCCCACCACCAAAAACCTTGGCAGATATTTGAGCAATATCACGCGAGTGGGAGTGATGTTGTTGGAAGAATATCATCACTGTGTGTTGTTTGCTGTATGCACGAAGCCGCAGGCTGAGTATGTGTATCCATTAGTCTATTACAAATGTGGGGAGAGGGGGTGGGATTGGGAAGTATAAAGGACAGAGTGTGTCTAAATCAAGTCACCTCAAAGTAGTAGTGTTGATTGGGTTACAAAAGTCCCTCTCAATGTCTTCACTGTTTGGCAGGTCAGTCCATGTGTCAGCAGCACTTTTAACTTGCCACTGGTAGGGCATTTTGGAGTGCACTCGCCAACATTTGTCTGCAATAGAGATAAAAAACATTATGGTAGACCATCGCAAGAGGGTTTGTCACAGCTCTTCCCACAAGGTTACCAGTTTAGGTTTCCATTTTAACATTCTATAATGTTATCACAACACCATGGAAGTAGTTTGAGAACAAAATAGTATGTTCAATTATTGTTTTTTCATCATTGATGATGCTAGAGAATTTATGTAAATATTAACATTATATTGCAATAGATCATTATAGTGTGCTACAAGTACAACAGATCAGGAATGGAACAAAATGTCAGAAGGCATTCAAAGAAGTAGACACAATGAACTTACTGCCTTGTTTGCAATCATTTCTGACGAAGAACAGGCATATTTCATTAATCTCTGTGAAAACAGGGGAGGGCCACTGTTAACCACTGCAAGCTGCCAACAAACGACATTTACTGTAAAAGTAGATTTAAGGTAATGCAAATATTTTAGCTTTTTGAAAGCATAATACACATCATCCACACTCATAGTGTTGATTTCAGAGCTTAGCCTAACCTGTATAATAGTCTAGACACAGACTACTGCGCACAGCACATTATTCCTGTATGTAACTTTGCAATGGTGGGAAAATAACCAAGGATCAGACTAAACCAAATACCTGTCCGTGCGGGACGGCTTTCGTCTTTGGTCACATCCGTGTTTTTGGTGGAAACGGCACCTCCTTTACCACGTTGGCCACGTCCGCCCCTGGTCCTGACACCAGTTACAGGCCTCAGGTCTTTAGCTAACGTGCCCCTGAGTACCAAGATCCTCTGGTAGACAGACAGCATAGATCCCACCAGTCCTGCAGGCACCCCTCTGCCTCGCAGGGTCTTCGTCGGATGGGGCTCAAAGAAGTCATGTGACCGGCCACATTCTCCAGAGTCACAGGTGCCACGGATGTAGTCCTCGCAGATGTGGAGCCTATTGCAATCGTCCTTATCGTCACACTGACCAAAGTCACCATCGCCTCGGTTATAACTAACGCACAACTGGCAAGAGGCAGATCACACAACAAATGCAAGGGAAATGAGACAATGCAAACAACATAAGCATCAATATCACAGACAGGACAGACATGACAAACAATTTGGTGTCTCTGAAGTGGGCTTTCTCTAGTCTGTTGATTTTTTGAGATCAGAGAAAATAAAACAATTACAGTCAGACATCAGTTTTGTTTTTCAGAATCAAAGTAATAAGCTGACTTGTTCAATGTCCCTCAATATAATTTTATGCAAATGCATAAAATGCAAAGTTGGTAAAGCTGCGAGACTTAGGCCTACTTACCGGTGGAAGCAGAGAATGAGGGCTGTCGTTCTGCAAAAGCAACTGTCTGATCTCTACTCTGCTCAGCTTCTGGAGGTGATGATTGGTGAGCACCTTGGCGTTGTGATCCGAGTTCAAATCGTGTCCATAACGACACCGTCTGCGTATGTATGGAATAGTCACACAGTAATATTTCACAAGCGTCGTATGAGTTAGGCTATTCAGTTAAGTAGGCCAACAATGACAATTGTCTTACCTTGCCTTGCATTCTCCATGGATATAAAACTTACAAAGGTGAAGATTTGTACAGCTTGAGCACTCAGTCACTTTGCATATTCTCACGTTTGTTTTGGCGAGAATCTGTCTGACACCATTGGTCTCCGTTGAAAAGAAAAGCTCTTTCTTTCCAATGACTGAATCAAATTCAGAGCAAATATCGGGGAAACCCGAAACAAGTTCAAAGAGTCTCTCATAATCTATTGCTCCACCATTGCTGCAAATTATTTTTAAGATATCTGCTTCCGTATCCGACATTTTCAATGACTGCTGCTGCTGCTGTTGCTATCTGAACACGCTTCACCAAAACCTACGGAAAGCCCGATTCATGCCTGGCAGCTGTCCATGGTGACGGAAGGAAAGCGAAACTTATGTTGGGCTTGAATGACTCATGTTGCCAAATCTTGTATTGATTCCTCCACCAGAACAACACAATAATTCCTCCGTTCATGACGATACATGTCAGCATTTGTGTCATTTACATTATTTCACGTGTGTATGTGACAGGTGGGATATCGGTTGTTGGATTGTGGATCATAATTTTAATTGTGATGACATAATTGCTGAAACAAAAACGGCAACATGGATCTGCCTACCAAAGGAAACGAAACTAGTTTAGGGCATACATTTATCAGCTGCTTCCTTGTTGACAGTCTCCAATTCCTCAGATTTGAGATTCGTCAGCCTAGAAAAAAATAACATACCTTGTCACTGGCTCTGATGTAGCCCTACCCAAGAGATGACAGAAAAATAAATTAAAGATATTTTTTCCTGTCAATTTCTTGACTGCTCTTTTATTTCATGCAGACGACTCTATGTAGTTCAAGTTCAAGTTCAAGTTCAAGTTCAAGTTTATTTATATAGCATATATATATATATATATATATATATATATATATATATATATATATATATATATATATATATATATATATATATATATATATAATTAATAACAATTAACAAATAATAATAATGATAATAAAATAATAATAATACAATAAAAATAAGAGTATAGGAAAAAAAAAATGTACATATAAACAGAAACTTGGCAAAAAGAACCAATTACTCTTCACTAAGAAGTCAAATTAATCAAAAGCCATTGAAAATAAAGCTGTTTTGAGCTTCTTTTTAAAACAAGCTGTTGTGGGGGCAGATCTAACATCTATAGGAAGCTGATTCCAACAGTGGGCAGCATAATGGCTAAAAGCCATTTCACCTTGTCTGGTATTTGCCTTAGGGACAACCTGACCAGTTCCACTAGATCTGAGGCATCTACCGGAAGTATATTGAACTAACATTTCGGCAATGTAGTTTAGTGGTAGGCTAACATGTTGATATCATTTTAAGGACTATAATTAGGCCTGGTTTTAAACCAATTAAACTTTGTATTTACATAATTCTCAGGTAGCATGTCTCCTTCCACTTTATTATAATTTATTATAATTAGTCTATGTGAGGGCAAATTCTCACACCAACACCCTGGGGCTTAGGTATCCTGGCTACAAACATAGGAATCTTCAATTTGCTATGGGATGATGAATGAAGTACTATCTTATCTTCAACTTGAATGAGAGGTTAACCCATCAATAGACATCAGTGGTGCATTAGTCCAGTTTAATGGTTTACTTTAAATGATAAAATTGAATGACACATAATAACTCACCAAACATGGCTAATTATTATTGTCAATTATCAAAGAGCATCCACCAGGGGGAGACAAATTTTTATTTTCTTTTTTTTTTTTAGTTAAATTTTTTGTTAACAAGTCAGAGGACAGGGGCGATCATTTTCATTGGGTAATTGTTGTGTGAAGCTGTTACAACACATTATGTAATGTAGTAGCCTGCCAATATGTAGGCTTAATGCATTCTTCACTCCATTATGCAATAATTTCCACATATTGAAATCATAGGCTAGTTACACACACACACATACACACACACACACACCCTATTCCACAGCTGTTCAGAGTTTTTTGTTTGTTTTTAGATGGAGGCCTCTGAAGATCTATCTCTATCTCTCTCTGTGTGTGTGAGTGTGTGTGTGTGTGTGTGTGTGTGTGTGTGTGTGTGAAACTATGTCCCTTTTCAATCACTGTTGTTGGAAGGCACACACACACACGTACACTAGGCCTGCACGATTAATCGTTAAAAAATCGCGATCTCGATTCACTCATGTGCACGATTTCATTTTGAAATGACTTCGATTCGCCTTTAATTTTACGAGCCGACTGCATCACCAACTCGTTCTGATATGAGCACTCCAAAGCGCTGCCTTGTTTTCAGGCAGAGCGGTAGAGATGGTTTCACCCTCAGCCAATGACAAGCGCCTTTAAGACACGTGTTTCACTCGTGTGGTGAGGGCGGGAGTTGGGAAAGTCAGCAGGGTCGCATTCGGTGGTGTGGAAGTAGGCTACTTTGGTTTCAAGCGAGACGACAAGGGTCAGTCTAATGTGATTTACAATTCTTTGCAGCACCGCATGGTAGCCTACAAAACTTTGCCAGCACCTCAAACGTCATTAACGTTACAAAGTGCGGTATGATGAAGCCGAAAAAGGCAAGAGATCCGAAAGTGGTCCAACAACGCAGACACTATTACAGACACCTTGCGCAATGCGAAGCCATAGTATACCCCGAAAATTCCAGTAGGAGTAAGGAAATAACATAGCTTAGACCACAGGGCTTAGACTACTATCGAACAAAAAGATATGGTTCCAATAAACGTGATGTCGTAAAATAATCCATACATTGGACAAACGTTACTCAATTAAACGTTACCCTCCCGTAACTGTTTTTCATAATGTTGTACTGCCATCTATGTTGGCTACAATAGTGAGCTGAAGTCCGTTGACAGACTCCGTGCCATAATCACATATAAGATCATGTGAGAGGCAGCTGTCCCAAAGAAAATATAATTTATACCCTACTGTTTTGTAAAGGCCAAATTAATATAAATTTTCTTTTGTCACTGACACCTTAGTAGGCATATTTGTGTTTTATTATACTGTATTGTAGAGCCTACTTGACTGGTCAATTGAATGTTTTTTTTTTTTTTTCATTGAAGCCTTCATTGGCAGGCGTGTAGAGTTGGCTCAAGAAACATTAAACTAGTTCTAAAAGACCAGCAATTTAAAGATGATAAAGGAATTTTTTGATACTGCATCATGGCCAGTAGCCTATGCATTTTATTTTATTTTATGTTTTTTGAAGCCTTTGTTTACAGGCTTGTGCCAATACAATACTCTCAATTTGTTTTGTCACGTGTGCAATTAACTTTACACTTAGTGAGGGAAAAAAATCGTGCCAGTGAATCGTGATATCAATTCTAAGCTAAAAAATCGTGATTCATATTTTTCCCTGAATCGTGCAGCCCTAACGTACACACACACACACCCTATTCCACAGCTTTTCAGAGTTTTTTGTTCCACAGCTGTTCAGAGTTTTTGTGTGTGTGTGTGTGTGTGTGTGTGCCTTCCAACAACACACACACACAGCTGTTCAGAGTTTTTTGTTTGTTTTTAGATGGAGGCCTCTGAAGATCTATCTCTATCTCTCTCTGTGTGTGAGTGTGTGTGTGTGTGTGTGTGTGTGTGTGTGTGTGTGTGAAACTATGTCCCTTTTCAATCACTGTTGTTGGAAGGCACACAGTGCTGTCAGCAGGACTAAAAACAAGACAAAATAGAACAACGTGCAACAAAGTACATGGAAAGAACAGAGAGTCAGCAGCCAAAGCTGACCGGGGGGGAAATGAGATATTGAAACTGAGTTCACTGAGGTCACCCCTATCTGTTAGTTTCAGTTGTAAGTTCACTGTGTAGCCTAGCACACATTTGTCCTCATTCTTTCTTATTTCAAAAAATGTAATCTTTAAATCATATTTTAAAAAAAGAGGCATCAGGTGATAACAGTCAGTTATTGGGTGTACCAGTATCCCCAATCCCTTCAATCCACGTGTGTCACTCTATGGACAACAGTTTTAATAGTTTGATTACCTGAAATATAGGCCACACCATGGCTACACAAATGTGGACAATGAGATAAATCAGAAACCATGGAATTGTAGGTATTAATTAATTAGCATGACGGCAGACCTACATTATTGTTGTATTGTCAGTATGGACAGAAACATTTTTATATAGTCACAGTATCATTCCAGGTGAGAACAGCTTTTACTCATCAGTATCCTATCTATTTGGTGCTTAAGTCCCAATATATATATATATGTATTAGTGTATGGAAGAACATTCACACTCACAGACACACATTCACATTTACAGTACATTCCCAGGGGAGAAGACTGAGAAATAAGGACACTCTGAGCAGCTGAAATCCGGAATGTCTCCCCTAACAATAAGGCCGACTAGCCCGAGTACTACATGGCAAATCCTCACAACCCTAGCCTCAAGAATGCTTTTAGCCACTGAGTTGGAAGCCTAGGCTTTGGTTGTTAGAACATTCAAACTACAACAACATGCCGTGGGTTTGTTGTAGTTTGACGAGGTGGCAGGTTCGAGAACCATGTGTGGTACAGACCAACAGGTGCAGATTTATTTATTGTTTTTTTTTTGTTTGTTTTTTTTGGGGGGGGGGGGGTCACAGGTAAAGTCAGTCATCGAAATATTACAAAAGCCTCTTTATTCACACCACCACACACACACACTCACCCTTATCAGAGATACGTACAATAAAAAAAATACAAAAAAATGTACAGTTAAAAGTTACAGATTTATGCACTTGTCTTTCATATGGAAATATTTGCACCCCAAACTGTATATAATGATGATCACGATTGTGTTTTTTCAAATATATTTTTCCAGATAATTGAGTACATTACGCAGAGACTGTCAACAAGGCCATCCAGAGATCTGAGAACATAAAAGGGACTTCGACATCACAAAGGAAACATCTGTTTCAATACATTTACAGATCTAAGTTGACAATTTTATTTACTCCTTACTGTACACTGGCAGCACACAGCTAGCAGCAAACCTATTATAGTAGCCTGTGGAACCACCAATTCATTTTACTTGAATGGCTCAGACAAAATAGACTTAAAACGTAATTGTTCTTGGCAAAAATTCTTGTTAATGAATGAATAATTAATTTCTTGTTTTTTTGTGTGTGTGTCTTCATTCAATGAATCACTGACAGGTTATTCTGGTAAATGATAGGTTAATGTGGTACATGATGCACCAAACAACAATGGTATTTGTCAATGTCTATTACACACACAGAACCAAAGGCCTGAACAAAACTTCCCCAATGCTTCTAAGATAATAAAATAACTTTTGGAAGCTATTGCAGTGTGCATAATATTCACTGTACCTTTTGGAATCCTTATGTCCACCTAAGCCATGATCTTTCCAGTCTCAAAGACTTAACTAGCATGAATTAACTTCATAATTGGACGATTCATTCAAGTATTTAAGTATTTAAGGATCAAGATTATAGAGGGGGTCATTCAGCCATCATCACCATCATTCCCACCAAACATATCAGTCCATTACAATGTAAAAAGCTGAGAATATATATGTGTGTGTGTGTGTGTGTGTGTGTGTGTGTGTGTGTGTGTGTGTGTGTGTGTGTGTGTGCAGTATGTGTGTATCCTATGTAATAACACAACATTGGTATACAGACAAACAAAAATTGAAAGCATTCCTGAGCATTAGATACAAAAATAATGAAATTTAAGAAAAGAAAAAAAAAAACAATAACAAAAACAAAAAATATATATTTAAGCACCTGAAGCCTTGGCAATTACGCTGTTTGCATGCCAATGAGCATCCAAGGGCGAATCAAGAGAACTGAACTCCAAACCAGATCTGGCTCTGATTGGGCATTACTTCCTTCATTTATATTGTGCCGAGTCAAGGGACACACATGGGGCAACACTGATTTTACATGATGAGATTAACAGTAATAGAGCTGCAACAATGTACTGCACTGCTATGTGTCTGCACAGAAAATTCTGCTGAATTAATATACTGTGATGTCTGCCATAAAAAAAGAAAGATTTAGTAAGAGGACTAATATAAGACATGCATGCAGTGCAATGGGAGAAAATTGGTCATTGTTGGTCACATCTGTTATTTCTAGCTTTAAGAAGCGCTCTGTAACCCTGGTATTCCTTCTGCCATTGTTGGATTATGCACAGGCTGTTGGGGGACCTTTGTAAAGAAAGAACACAACAAGATGGCAACATACTGTAAACAAAAGACAAGCCTCTTTACATATATTGCATGGCTAGTTTTCCAAAGGGCAACACTAAGTGGGGCTTGGAAAGTCGTTTTTGCCACAATGGGTTCATCAACCAAAACAAAGCTTTCTGCACTGTTTGAAGACTATGACTAAGACTCCACAGGGTCTCTTTAAAAAAATAGTGGTGGGCCGTTAACAGCGTTAACGTGCTGCTTTCATGCCAGACTCTTATCGGGCGATAAATAAATTAACGCTATTAATCTATTCTCAAAGTTGTCTCTATTGCATCGCAAAAGAATCCATTGCATTTTATGGAATAGCGAATACATACCGCTGAGAATCCACTCCGGGTTTTGCATTACCAACAACAACTCACCACATGTAAGCTAAAAGTGATAAGAGTCGTCAGTGCAAGCAGTGAACGTGCAAGCTGCGACTGGAGGAGGGAACACCAGCTCCATTGCTACCTCAAATTAAGTAGCTTTTGCTAAAACCTTATCCTTTTATTGTATGTCCTCAAAATTAACTCATGCCATGTTAAATTAATGTTCAATTGTTAATGAAGAATAGTATAGGATATAGTATGCTAAGCTTGGCCTACTGGTAGGTCTATTCTTGGTTAGGGTTGCCAACTTTCAGAAATCAAAATAAGCCATTATGGGCAGATATGAATGAAATGCATCTCATAGAAGTATAGAATTTTAATTTTGTGCCTACTTTAAAATTTAAACTGTATTAAGTCAATATTTATTTTTGTGTTATGAAGGCTGTAAGGTGCCATGTCATGCTTGCTCATTGTAGGCCTACTGTGTCACATTCATCTCATCATCACAGACAGTAGTAGGTTAAAAACAGCCATTCTAATCTAGATTAATTTTTTAAAAAATTATCTACACCCACCACTATTAAAAAAATGTCTTTTGGTTGGAAAGGAGTGTTATGGTCATATGCTTTCATTTGCCATTCCAGCGCCTATACTAAGCCAATGCTAATCGTGGGGCTGATACAGTCAGATAATGCATGCACCCTGACCAAAATGGCTTTTGCCCAAATATTTAATTCCAGTTTTGTCTATGAATAACTCAATTGCATAAAAAGGTGGTGTGTCCCTTTCAAAACCACTAAAGGCCTGTGACACGCACTGCACTTCTATACAGGGTCTGTCTGTCACCTTCGAGCAGTGGACAACAATGTTGAAGGCTTATTCACACTTGTGCTGTTAGCAGTTAGCATGTATCTCATTTTAGATACTTTTTGGGGGCATTTTGCCTTTAATTTGATAGGATAGTAGAGAGAGTGACAGGAAATGAGTGGGAGAGAGAGATGGGTAGGGATCGGGAAATGACTTTGGGTCGGACTCAACCCCGGGTCCCCAGATTTATGGTACGACACACTAGCCCACTGAGCCACAGTGCCCCCCTGCATGACTCTCTTAACACCAGGGAAAATGAAGAAGTCTATTTTAAGACAGTCCGTGAAAAGACCTTTTCTTTTGGCTGATAATGGTTCGAGGGATTCGAGCCTAAGACGTGTCCATCTCCTGTTCACACAAAGGGGTGCTGCTATTAGGATGGGATTCTGTGCCTGGGTGTGTCTCCATGGAAACTCTCTCAATGGTGCCTTCCGTCTCCCCTTTGGTACTCCGGCGTCTCCTGGGAGGAAAGAGGAAGGAACCTGATTAGGATCTTAAAACATGTTGTTTCTGTTTGACTGACTAGATCAGTCACACTCAAAACCTAATTTGAAGTTGAATCACATGGCTGTTTGGCACAATATCAATAGACATACGGTAACACAAGCAACATTACAACAGACTACTCATAAATCTTTCAAGTCATGACACACATGAAAACACAGCAGGATCATTAATTTACATCACTCCCACTCCATGTGGAGAATCGGGCGGTGCCCATGTCCATTTCCCTAACCCTAGGCCACTCGGCTGCCAAGTCCTCTGGTAGTCCCAAGTGTTAACTTAAAGGAATACACCACCTTTTTATGTAAATGTATTATTAAAGGAATATTCCATTAACCCACTCCATCTAGATATCCAAGCACCAGACTAGAGGCAGTGGGAACCATTTTCATGATGGTCTGTGATATGACCCAAACACGAGTCAAACTCAAGTCACATTTTCCAATCAAGAGGTGGACCTTCTACCACTAGGCCAAGGACCTCTTGCTAAAGGAGACTTCAATAAGGTCAGGCAGAGCGGGGCTAAAACCTGCAATCTTCCAATTGCCAAACGGCACATATGCCACCTGTACCACCATTGCCCCACTACAACCTAGCCTGGCACGCCCTCCCAGTGACGTAACACCTGCTGCTGGTCTGGCCAACTGCTGATCTGAAAGGGAACTGAGAAAGCATTTTATAACATTTTCTAACATTGACAAGTAGCAAACAGAGGCATTAAAGGGAGGCTTTGATAATTTGCGCTTTGAGAAATTACAGCGCTATAGGCTCTTGGTCAGACCAAAGTCTCGCAGAGCTTTGAAAGTCGATGGCAATCAGGGTACTACAACCAGATCATAACCGTGGTCTATCGTTTATGAAATATGACCCCTGTTCTGTACAGGATAGATATCTACTGTATATTCAACTCTTAAATGACTTGGCGACAATAATCTTTTTCTTTCTTTCTTTCCTTCGTACACATTGCTTTTTTTTTGCTGCTCAATGCATTATACCCACTCCCCTTCTCACATATGATT
>JAODXP020002736.1:27500-30642 GCA_027497455.2 Sardinella longiceps | reverse complement strand
CTTGATTTCAGTTGCATCATTGCTAAGGTTAAGAGCCTCTCATTGTCCGTTCTCTACAGCACCTGGCTCTGCCCTTATAGTAAAACCTCATCAGTTATGTTCTCATGTGGACTTTTTAATTCCATGTGACTGTTGGATTTGAGTTAAATTTTCCGCACAGCAATCTGAATAGATAAATTAATTATTGAAACCTGCAGGATATATAGGCCTAACTCAAAGCCCCATTCAAAAAATGGACAAAAAAAGATTTTCTCCTAGATTAAATTCCCTTTTCCTATTAAAAAAAGATACTGGTTCCTCATGTCATTAAAAAAAAAAAAAAAAAAAAAAACTCGCAAAGACCTAAAGGCGTTTCTGGCCTCAATGTGGATTCAATGCTCAAAAATAATCTAATAATCCAAAGCTCTGGATATTAGTCATGCACTGGGATTGCTGTCGTTGTAGCGGGAAGGGTACTTATTCCCTCAGCGACATTAGCAAGCGAGGCCGGGGTGCGGATCATAACCACGTTAGCCATAGCAGCAGTGTGCTCCAAGCACTGTCTTTGCTGTCCCGCTCCGGGATTGGCTAGTTCACCTCAAGAGGTTGCCAGGTGGATGATGAAATCATTGGAGCCCTCCTTTGTAACGCTCCAGGACATTTTTTTCCCCTTTTCCTCCTCCTCTTCCTCCTTTTCTACTTCTTCCTCTACCTCCTTTTCTCCTTTCTTTCTCGTTAGTACCTCTCCTGCTGCCTGAATACTCTTAAAGGAATATTCCACCTGAAAATTGGTTCTTACCTAGAGTTACATACTGTATGTGGGTAAAAGTAATTTGATGTCAGTGCATGTGTTTTCCTATTCTGGCAACCCCAATTTTACCTTTAGCTTAGCATAGGCACTGGAAAGTAGCCAAAGAGTTGCTATCTGGCAAGTTTACATTCCAGTATCTATACTAAGCTACAGCTAAATAAAGCTAAAATTGGGGCTGCTGGACAGGGAAAACGCATGCACTGAGAACAAAATGCTTTTACCCACATATGTAACTGTAGGTAAGAGGGTGAATAACCAAATTTTCATTAAAAGGTGCAATATTCCTTTAAAGATACTTTAAAGATATTTCCCAACTTTGCCTTATGCCTTTCTTTTTTTCCTCCTCTTTCCTTCCTCCTCCTCCTCCTCCTCCTCCACTTCTAGCTCCTCTCTTTCCTCTCATTTGTACCTCTCCTACTGGCTGGCTGGCTTGCTTCCCTTGCAAATGGCTGACACTGCTTGAGACAGTGAGATCGATATGCATAAATCTATGAGTGAGCTCGGGTCATTGAGATATATGACAGTCAGCACTTGATATTTGGGCTCATAATATACAGTACATGCAGAAGTAACTTCTCACCAACCAAACCAAGTCTATGTATGAAGAGTTCAAGAGAGGCAAAACCCTCTATGGGTGCATATCCAAAAAATAAGTTTGGTTTTATAATCATTTCCATGTAGTCTCTAATCAAACTGTAATTTCAATTTTAATTTCAAGGAAAAGCATAATCAAGACCAAACTGATTCAGGAGTAGTTGATCAAAATACCAAATATATTTCTGTGAACTCATCGCAAATACAGCCTCTTCCCCAGCCGACTACATGGCTGACTATGTGTCCTCAATGAACAACCTTGGACGGAGGGAAAAGATGGATCGGATAGATCAAAGGCCTTATTTTTTTTTGTAGAAAAACATCTTTTGTCAGGGGCATGTCTGCCAAAGGCACGCAGGAGGAGTCTTCAAGCAGTATAATTTGAGGGTTTTATTTGATGTAATTGTAGCTCTCCCCCGAGTGGCATTTCTTTCCAGAAACGTCATGGACATTTTCCGAGGCTTGTTAAATCGCCGAATCCACATCGCTGACACGAGTGAGAAAATTGAACAGCTCCGATGTTGCGTCTCGTCATCACTTTAATTAAGTCTCAGAGGAATACCACACGAATCTCATCCGAACGCATTCAGATCTGTATCTCTCTTTCCCAATGCTCAAGCCTAGTTTGAGTTGAGGCCCCTCTTGAAGCTCTCGTAATCACTTGTATGATATAATATAATTTGACATCTTGTGTCTTGTACGGGTCCTATGCAGTAATAGCTAACAGTAATATATAATTCACTGAGTTCAGTTTATTAGTGCAATCAAAGTGGAGAAATATACTCTGAACATACTTTTAAGCATACTCTGAGTATACTCTTAAAGATGTACCAGTCCTGTACAGTATTAGCAGAGAGGGTGGTCAGCATTCCATGATCTTTGGTAATAGCTAATAGCTAAAAATAATAGCCAATTCAGTGAGTTCAATCTACATTCCTGTATCAGGAATATATGAAGAGTTCAGATGCAAAACCTACCACTTGACCACTTTTTGAGAAAAAGGCCATTTTTTATCAGGCGTTTACAGTGTTTTGATTGTAAACAGAAATTTTACACACGGCGGGGAGCAGGTTTTATTTTATTTTTTTCACAAAAACATTTCATTTACATATTCTACATTTATACAGGATTCACACAATATCATTAACTCAGTTTTCACAAAAAATGGTGTTTAGGGGGTTTTGCATCTGAACTCTTCATATTCTGAGTATACTTTTAAATATACTCTCATACGTCATCTCTGGCCTGGGTCCTTCTGCTGTACTGGGGCCACCCTCCTTGCTTGATAAGTGCAGTAATAGCTACTAGCTAACAGTAATAGCTAATTCAGTGAGTTCAATCAGTGCAATCTTAGTGGAGTGAGAGAAAAAAATATACGCTAAGTATGTATAATCGTATAGATACTCTGAGTATACTCTTAAAGATGCTCTAAGTATACTCTCATATGTCCCCTATGCCCTGTGTCCTTTTGTTGAAGTGGAGCCATCGCCCTTGGCGTCAGAGATGTCAGAGACTGCAGAGTAGAGGCGATTGGCTGGGATTGGTTTCCGCTGTTGTCACGGCGTCCAGCCCTGTCTCTGTCATCATCATGTCATGACGGCGGCCCCGTTCCGTCCTGACCGAGGAAGGACCCAGCCTCTTCCTCCTCCAGTGCACATCAAAGCTATCAGCTGAGCCAGCCAGCCCGTATGTGTGTGTGTGTGTGTGTGTGTGTGTGTGTGTGTTCATGTAGGGGGAGTGTTGTCTGCTGTATGGAAA
>JAODXP020002736.1:7500-15000 GCA_027497455.2 Sardinella longiceps | reverse complement strand
CCAGCTTCTTTCTAAGGGTGCCTTTTTCTGAAATGAAAATACACACACTCTTACATGTTCTCATTCACATACAGTACAGGCATCTACCTATCCACACACACACACACACACACACACACACACACACACACACACACACACGTGCGCGCACACACACACACACACACACACACACACACACACACACACACACACACACACACACACACACACACACACACACACACACACACACACACACACACACACACACACACACACACACACTGTGTTGGGTCAGAGGGTTTAATACGATCCCTCCTCCACAGGAGGTGGAAGGTATCTCTCCATACTGCAATAACTCAATCGCGATAAAATAGTAATTAAAAAATAAGATCCAATCAGGACTTCCATTGATAACCACCTTAAGAGAACATACAGTATCTCTCCTAATTCACCAAAGTCAAGTTAAAAATGTTTTCTTCTTCAGTGATTGCTTTAAGACCTGAACATTCATTTCCAAAAGGGAACTTATGTAGGCCTGACAGGTGCGTACTGCAGGTCCTAACATATAATCCAAGTTTTCAATCAAAGGAGAACCCTTGCAGCATTGATTGCGATGCAAAGTAGAATACAACACAAAAAAAATATCCTACTCCGTATAGTGTAAATGAATGATGGTCACTGCCAGACCACCATCAGTGCAAACATTGGTAATAGAGACATACATTTCTTTGCTCCTTATATATTCTATGACGACGGTAGGCAGGTATTCAACTTAGCTCGGATCTAGCATACAGGGAATAGAGACATGCCTTACCTTGCTCCCTTATATATTTCACACTTACGGAAGACAGGTATTCAACTTAGCTTGTATCTTGCATACAGGTTAGGGTGTACACAGAATCATTCTTTCAGTGTCATCCTGTCATCCTGTCGAGATTAAAAGGCAACTCATGTCTTTTATTAACCACAAAGGTTAATGGTAAGAAAAGAAGAAATAAAGTGAAAATCCCCCCATCCCCAAATCTCTCTTTCTCTCTCAAACTGTCTCACACACACACACACACACACACACACACACACACACACACACACACACACACACACACACACAGACACGCACCAAATTAAATTACACATTGTATGAGTAGATGCTGACAGGGCTTGACAGAAACAAATTACTTCCACATTTTTTTTGTCAGTTTGGTAGCGTAGCACAGCTCTGTCACCAGCAAGACACACACTGACTGAATGTTGACAATCCGCAACAAGATTGTCAAGAATATAACGTCAGCGCTGAACTCATGTTTTTATGTTTTATGTGGAGCGAATGTTGATAACTTCAAGCATAAAGGGCCGTTCACACCACTACGATAACTAAAACTATGGCAACATATACAATGTAAATATCATTCCAAATAATATGAATGACAGTGTTCACACCACAACGACAGCAACATATGCAACTACAAAAGCGTTCAGAGAGCGCAGACCTCCGCCAAGACAATGTGGTCACTGATGGTGTTCTGAATTCCAAAATCCACCAGGTTTGCCACCAGTTCTTACTTGTCCCAATACAAATGTTGTCCGAAAATTTCACCCAAATCCGTGCAGTACTTTTCGAGACAGATGGACACATAACCTCCTTGGCAGAGGGAATGATAATGTTTGGGATTCCTTTCAGGGCTATTTTTGGAACAAGCGTAATAGCCAATCAGAAACAATGGAGTCATTGACATTAATTCACATCACAACATCATTTGTCAGTATGGACGCAAATATTGTTATAGTTACAGTTATCTTCATACAGTTATTGCTCAAAGTGTGAATGGATGGTAGTCGTATGAGACTAATGACTAGTATCATTGCCATTGGTTATGTTGGGCAGTTT
Source organism: Sardinella longiceps (assembly GCA_027497455.2). Lineage (NCBI taxonomy): Eukaryota > Metazoa > Chordata > Actinopteri > Clupeiformes > Clupeidae > Sardinella > Sardinella longiceps. The sequence goes on along the minus strand of JAODXP020002736.1, from coordinate 13,127 downwards.
CACATGATTTATGGTAGGAAGCACATACACATAAATAGTGTAGGCAGTGTTTTTGTAGAGCAACTTTTGAAATGATGTTGATACAAAAACATTTATCTTTTCTGGGGACTTGGAGTCAAGGTGGGAGGTGTTTGTTGTAAAGATGGTAAAGCACTGGGGGAAATTCTGATGTATTCTTTGCTTTTGGAAATCCAATATTTTCCAGATGCTGTTATCTCAACTGTATACCCAATCTCCAAAGTTAACCCTGATCTATCCACGTATATCTTTTATCTTATTTTTCCCATTAACTTGTTGCATAATGTAGATGGCGTGCTCCTTACAGATGTTGACTCACTTCAGAAAGGAGCAAGTCACAAGTTCTGAACTTTGTGTCACAGTGTTATCCAGTTTGACTCATCCATTGGGTTGCCAGTCAGTGACTGAGACAGACATTCCATTTCCTTCAGGGAGCATAGCCCCCACTGTGTGTGTGTGTGTGTGTGTGTGTGTGTGTGTGTGTGTGTGTGTGTGTGTGTGTGCCTGTGTGTGTGTGTGTGTGTGTGTGTGTGTGTGTGTGTGTGTGGTGTGTGTGTGTGTGTGTGTGTGTGTGTGTGTGTGTGTGTGTGTGCTCTTTCTCTAAAGCGCCCTGTGTTCATCAGCCTGGGTGCGCTGGAGTGTCTTTGATAATGGGACAACCTAGAGGAAGAAAATTGCCGATTCCCTGGTAATTTTACTGTCCACTGAGCCAAGGATCAAACTGTGGTGCCCCCCCCCCCCCACACACACACACCCGCCCCCACACACACACCCCCGCCCCTCCCCCGAGGAGCTTACCCACCCCTCTCCGACTCTCGTCTTTCGACGAACGTGACTCTCACCGTGCCATCTTCGCCAAGCATCTAGACAGAGTTTCCCCTAGTTTGTGAAGAAGAAGTTTTTCTTTTCTTTCCTTTTTTACAAAGGAGCTTGTAAGAAGGGGGAAGAAAAAAAAAAACCCCTAGGCTGTGACATTCCTTCTGTGTCCCTCTTCAACACATGCCGACAACGAGCGAGCCTGATGTTATCGGCTGCGATCACGTGCGCAGCGCACATTCCGGCACTTTCTTGGCCGCCTCTCAAGTCCTTGCCTGAACCCTGGCACATACTCCCTTAGCCCCCCCGGAGGACCAATGACAATCAGGCTGTAACTCTCTACAGAGCAGCATCCTCATCAACACCTCTCCTTCTTTCTCTCTCTCTGTCTGTCTTTCTATATTGCACTCTCTCTATCTATCTCTTCGCTCTCTCTCTCTCTTTCCCCATCTTTATCTCTCACTATCGCAATCTCTCCTGCGCTGTTCTCTCACTCCTTTTTTCCTTTCTCCCTCTCTTCTCTCTCTACCTCATCTCCCATCTCTCTCTTTCTCACTATCACACTCTTTCTTTTCTCTCTCCCCCTTTCCTCTTCTCCTGCTTTCCTCTCTCTCTCTCTCTCTCTCTCTCTCTCTCTCTCTCTCTCTCTCTGTGTGTGTTGTGTCCTATTCCCTAGAGTTTGTCTCCTTCCTCCCTACCTTCCTCTTTCTTTCTCTTTTTTTCATTCTATCTTTCTTTCTATGGCTTTGTTTCCTGTTCTCTCTCTCCGTCCACTCCACTCTGTCCCTCTCTCCTTTTCTGTCATTCACTCTTTATTTAGTGGGGAAGAGAAAGAAAGTAGGACAGTGGCATGTTAATCAGAGTGGTAAACAGAATGCCTCTCAGTGTCTCTCTGTGTGTGTGTGTGTGCTTGTATATGTGTGTGTGTGCATATGCGCACACGCCTGTGTGTATGTGTGTGGGTGTGTTTGTGTGTGTGCATGTATGTGTGTGTGCGTACGTGCAAGTGTGTACGTACTGTATGTGTGTGTGTGTGTGTGTGTGTGTGTGTGTGTGTGTGTACGTGCGTGGATATGTGTGTGTGAGCGCACGCCTTGCGTATGTGTGTGTGGGTGTGTGTATGTGTATGTGTGTGTGTGTGGGTTGCATAATATGCCTGCTCTACTCTCTCTCTCTCTCTCTCTCTGTCTCTCTCTCTCTCTCTCTCTCTGTCTCTCTCTCTCTCTGTCTCTCTCCCCTGGGTGGCCAGTCCGTGGGGCTGATGCTGCTGCTGTCTCCATGCCCTCTCCTTAATGAGGTCACACAGATGTTGGCTTGGCTAAGAGTTGGCTTGCTCCCTCCACACACCACACACACAGCCTGCCTGCCTGCCTGCCTGAATGCCTGAATGCCTGAATGCCTGCAGACCCAAAGCCTCAGAGCTTTGCTTGTTTGCCTACAGACAGCAGACCACATTCTCAGAGCTTTGGCTGTCTGCTTGTCTGTAGGTCCACATTCTCAGAGCTTTGCCTGTCTGCCTGCTTGTAGAACCACAGCTCCAGCAGCTTTAGTCCTTTGCCTGACTGCCTGTCTGCCTGCAGACCCACAGCCTCATGTTTTGCCTTCCAGTCTCAGCGCTTTGCCTGCCTGCCTGCCTGCCTGCCTGCCTGCGTACAGACTCACAGCTTCAGTAGCTTTGCCTGTCTGCCTATCTGCAGACCCACAGCCTCAGTAGCTTTGCCTGTCTGCCTATCTGCAGACCCACAGCCTCAGTAGCTTTGCCTGTCTGCCTATCTGCAGACCCACAGCCTCAGTAGCTTTGCCTGTCTGCCTATCTGCAGACCCACAGCCTCAGTAGCTTTGCCTGTCTGCCTATCTGCAGACCCACAGCCTCAGTAGCTTTGCCTGTCTGCCTATCTGCAGACCCACAGCCTCAGTAGCTTTGCATGTCTGCCTGTCTGTAGAACTACAGCTTCAGTAGCTTTATTGCTTTGCCCTCCTGCCTGCCTGCCTGCGTACAGACCTACAGCTTCAGTAGCTTTGCCTGCCTGCCTGCTTTTCTGCAGACCCACAGATTCAGTAGCTTTGTCTGCCTGCTTTTCTGCAGACCGACGGTCTCAGTAGCTTTGTCTGCCTGCCTGCTTTTATGCAGGCAGACAGTCTGAGAGCTTTGTCTAGCTGCCTGCCTGTATAACCAGAGCTTCAGCAGGTCTAGTGATTTCCTGTCTGCCTGCAGAACCACAGCCTCAGCGCTTTGCCTGCATGCTTGTCTGCAGACCCACCCTGAGTCTCAACAATTTGCCTGTCTGCCTGCCTGCCTAACTGCCTGCAGAACCAGCACACTCTCAGCGCTTTGCCTGTCTGTAGACCAACATTCTCAGCGCTTTGCCTGCCTGCAGAACCACACTTTCAGCGCTTTACCTGTCTGCAGACCAACATTCTCAGCGCTTTGACTGCCTGCAGACCAACATTCTCAGCAGCCTCAGCAGCAGTGATACAGCTCAGACCATCTCTCTGCTCAAGAAACAATTCTGTTTGTGTTGGTTAAGACAAATAATCAGGGTCAGGTCTGACCTGATTGGTCAAAACAAATGAAACATGGTTTTGACTGGTGAATTTAAAAGACAAATGCTAACTCTTGGTACCTGACTGTTACAGATTTGACGACAGTAAATCAGATCAAATGTGTCTGTCTGTGCAGATATTGAGCAAAACAACAAAAAACATGCTCTGTTATTGCAAGATGTTGTCTCTCTATTATTGTTAGATGTTGTCAGAAACTGCCCAGAGAATACTCTACTGACAGAACATTTTGGTTTCTGATGAGGTTGTGTCGGCACAAAAAAGATTTGTATGTGAATCCTGCTCTTCAGATCTGTGCACTGGTAGGCATTTGGAGTTAGATTAGTTCAGTGTTTCTCAAACTGTGGGGCGGGTCCCACTAGTGGGGCGCAGACACATGACAGGTGGGGCGCGAGACATCTCTTTGCCCCCCCCCCCCCCAATTCACAGTTATACGTCAGATAAGCACATTTTGACAGTAAATTGAGCTTTCCAATGGTGTTATTTCTACTTGGTATGATGAAGGGTTTGAGAGAAATTTGGCTTTGAATTAGTAACATGAAGATTACAACATTGACAAAAATCCTATGCTCGCAAAGTATTTCTCACAGAGATATTGCGCGCAAATTGAGCCTTCCAGGTGGGGCGAGAAAATTCTCTGCCTTCTTAAGTGGGGAATGACAAAAAAAGTTTGAGAACCACTGGATTAGTTAGTGTGAAAGGAGTGAAAGGAATTAAAAGAGACAGTGGGAGAAATATTTGATAGCATACACCAGTGTTTCCCAAACTTTTAACTGCCGCGTACCCCCTGCACCACGAAAAATCTGACCCACTTATCGTGCATCTAAATTTGTGGTAGCCTCTCTTTATTTTGTTTTGTGTAGTTATAGCCAACTCTAGCAACATAAATTCCAGTAAAGGTGGAGAGGATGTTTGAAACGGATAAATGTACATCCTGTTGCTATGACAGCATAGATTTGGCTAAACTGCTAGCTTCCTGACTTCAATTATTTTTAACTTTGAGCGCTTGAGGTTTTTAGTTGCCATTTTCACCCTGCGCCTTTTACATAGAGACAGAAGGCGCTTAGCAATGGTCAAATCACACTGTTTCATAGCAAACTGAATTTGACCATTAGAAGGTGAAAAAAGTGTCAGTCTGAGCGCCGCCTAAACCCTTGTAAGGCTGACAAGGCGGTGGTGGCAGTTGGTAGAGGTGCCGTTCGGCAACAACATTTGGCCCCTCTCATAACCCATCGGAAGCACTTAGTAATGGGAAAAAAGAGGGCTACAGGTTGACTCATTCTGGATAATTCCTTTAATATTGCGGAATTATGTAGCCAAGCAAGCCAGATAATGTCTTCATATTCATATCAGAGGTATTGATTCCAAGGGAAATGTTTTAATAATGTGTGTGTGTGTGTGTGTGTGTGTGTGTGTGTGTGTGTAATCTAATATCTCAGAATTGTTCCCTTGCTTGACACCTCAGTGGATATGAACACCATTCATCAGCCGCTTCAGTCTGAACAGAAAGCACCTGTGCTGTTTTATTTATTTGTCATATTTCAAATATGGTAAAACATTTTATGATTTTATGTGATATTAAATCCTACATTATGTTTATGAAAGCAATCAGTTTGGCTTGGAGTCACTGATGCATGCAGTACAATGATAAATCTCTACGACACTATTTCATGTGTGTTGTTTGTGATGTTTGGAATAAGGTTTGCATAACTCTGGTGAAGTCATGTTGATAATGAAACTAAATGGCTGCACAAACACTTCTCTTGGTGACACCACTGATTTATGCCATAATCATCACCACCAAACTTTGGCTGACTTTGGTGAAGTCTGCAACTCTGCTAGGAAATAGTTTCAATCTCTGGGGGGTGGAGAGTGTGTGTGTGTGTGTGTGTGTGTGTGTGTGTGTGTGTGTGGGGTGGGTCCTCATCACGATGAAGGAAGCGCAGGCGAGCAACAACGGATGGTACGTCAGCTGTTTGTCACGAGTCCCAGAACAGATGCCCCCCCCCCCCCCAACACACACACACACACACACACACACACACACACACAAACACACACACACTGCTCCCGAGAGAGTGCACAGGCACAAATTTGCTGCCTATTCTCCAATTTGTGTTGAGTACGAGAAAGAACAAAAAAAAAAAAGAAAAAAAAAAAAAAACGAAAGAAAAAACAACACAGACAGAAAGGCAGGGCCATGCAAGCCATGCAAGCCCTGCAGCGGAGTT
>JAODXP020002735.1:0-31051 GCA_027497455.2 Sardinella longiceps | reverse complement strand
GAAGTTACGTATTGCTAAGCAATACTATTAAAGGGGTGGTTCAGAATTTTCAATGTTAAACCTCATTTCCAAGTAAGCCTGAGTGATATCTGTCATTGGAGACCGTTTTCAACTCATTTCATCCAGTCCTTCTATCAGCTGAGTTCGCTCGTGCTAGGCTAACGCAAGTGAATGGACACTGCTAGCCTGGCAATAAAAGACAGTCTTACCCACTCTGCAGTCTCCCTTAGGCAAATACATTAACATGCCAGGTCATCAGTGTTGATTAAAAAAACATCGTAAAAGAAAAACTACCCTTGAATCGCCATGATAACATTACATTTTGAGGGACTACTTTCTCAGCAGCAGCGGAATATTACCTTGCTCAGGTTAGTTGTTTGACTAATATGATGATAGACAGAGGTAATATCAATCCGCTGCCTTGCACACCTTGCGACAAACAGGGAACAATGTAGGCAAAATATAACACTTTTCAAGGGTAGTTGTACTTCAGAGATGATTGTATCAGCTTGGACGTACACATCGATGGCCTGGCATATTAATTCACTTGCCTAAGGGAGACTGCAGAGTGGGTGAGACTGTCTTTTATTGCCAGGCTAGTTGTGTCCATTCACTTGCGTTAGCCGAGCACCAGCGAACGTAGCTGACAGAAGGACTGGATGAAATGAGTTGAAAACGGTCTCCAGTGACATATATCACTCAGGCTTACTTGGAAATGAGGTTTAACATCGAAAATTCTGAACCACCCCTTTAATAGCAATGAATAGAAAGGCCAAATCTGATCAGGAGTAACCAGTAGCTGAAACAGTAGAGGGATGAAACAATTCCAACCCAAATTGCTAGCGAGCAAAATACATCAAACAGTACAAGATGCAATATACAAAGAACAAAAAAATATAATCAAAATAATAAAGCACTGTCAGGGCCCGGTGGTGCACATGAGGCAGCTCTCTGAGGTGAGGGCAACACAGCAACCGCTGTAGTGCACTCCAAAATGCTGGTGATGGTGATCCAGGGGTGAGAAAACGTGTGTGTGTGTGTCAGTGTAGATGTAAAACATTATTCACAACCCGAGTGATAGACAAGTACAGTGTTTCACAGGAACAATGAGTTATATTGTATTTTGTGTGTGTGTGTGTGTGTGTGTGTCTGTGTGTGCGCGCGCGCACGTGCCTGTGTGTGTGTGTGTGTGTGTGTGTGTGTGTGTGTGTTTGTGTGTGTGTGTGTATATAAGGAGGTACTGTAATTGTGTGGTAACTGTGTGTGTGTGTGTGTGTGTGTGTGTGTGTGTGTTTGTGTGTGTGTGTGTGTGTGTGTTCTTCCCCAGAGGAGCTGAGGATTGTGCTGCTGGGAAAGACTGGAGTGGGAAAGAGCTCATCAGGAAACACCATCCTGGGGACAGAGGAGTTTAAAACAGGGTTCAGTCTTTCCTCTTTGACACGGCACTGTGAGATGGCAAAAGGAGTAGTGGATGGGAGGCATCTGTGTGTGATTGACACTCCAGGCCTGTTTCCCAAATATCGCAGTGAGGCTGATATCAGACAGGAGATTGAGAAGTGCATCTCTCTGTCTGCTCCAGGGCCTCATGTGATTCTTCTGGTTATCCAGGTGGGCAGATTCACACCGGAGGACCAGGAATCAGTGAAGTACATACAGAGTATTTTTGGTAAAGGATCAGCCAAGTACACAATAGTCTTAATCACTCGTGGAGATTATTTGGAAGCTGAGGGAATCAGTGCAGATGAATGTATTTCTAGTAGTAACCCATTTCTTAGAGAGTTAGTTGCTCAGTGCTATGGGAGATACCATGTCTTTAACAATCAAGACAGAAATAATCACACTCAGGTTAGAGAGTTACTGGATAAGATTGATAAAATGGTGGCAGTCAGGCACGGCGCCAGGATTTTAGTTTTGGATGGGCCTGACCAGGGTGCGATTTATGAAAAAATCAGAGGGGGGGATGATTCTGAAACGGCATTGCGTTGGTGACGTCTTTACTAGACACTAAAATGACCCCCCCCCCCCCCACAAAAAAAAAAAAAATCTGCTATTAGTAGCCTATCTGGGTTACAGCGCAGTGTCTGATGCCTCCTGAAGTCTACTGCAGTTCCTGTGACTGCTGCGTGTCGAGCGCAACATTTTTCACAAAACTTAGAAACTCTCTCGTTCAGACTTAACTCTCCTGCTGCTTACTGTGTGTTAAATAGTTAAATAAAGTGCTGCAGATTACATTGTTTAATGTTGCCGACAATAGCCAAATTACTTTGATATCTCAGGGATGTGTTGACCCAAGTCATTCGTTGGATCCGACGGTATGCGCGGTATAGGGCGCTGGAGACTGTAACCTAAACAATTTGTTTTTTGCAAATGTGAGGAAAGCCAGGGCATTGAGCATAAAAATAGCCAATGCAAATAGGGCCAGCTAGGCATTCCTTGGGTATTGTTGAAGCATTTTGCCTAGATTATGCCATTTCTTGGTCATTTTCCACTACTGGCTGAATGACCTAAAAAAAATTGTCATCCCCCGCGATTCAGAAGGATATTTTGCCTGATAGCCTACGTTGACAATACACGTATTTCATATCAAACTTAAATTATGCCTATGACAAACAGTTCGTTTTCCTTTGCACAAAGTTGTTCAAGCAATGTGATAACATCACGAAGTTTCCTTTCGTTTTCCAAGCTTTAGTCTTTCTTTCCAGTGAGAAAAAAAACACCTGCGCATAGGCTGAAGTTCGCGGCAAAGTTCGCCAGTTGTCACGCACGCAATTCAGGACACAGGACGCATTTTTTACATTTTATAATTCGCTTGTTTATGCGCGATAGATGTTCTTTAGTCACATCACATGGCTTGCATACTGTCATGAGATATCAAGGGGGGATAAATGTTATCCCCACCGGAGATAAAATTATTCAAGCAGAGGGAGGGATACCAAAACCAGAAGTGGGGATTTCTGAGCCATCCCCCCCAACAAATCGCACCCTGGGCCTGACCAATCACGCAGGCATGCAAACTTCTCATCTTTCCGCCACTTAAGTATCAAAATGGGTCATCCACGCAATTTGTGCAGATCACATGAGAAAATATTTGAGGAGGAGGGGAGGGGTCAAACGTGAGTACAACTGGAACTAGCTTAGAGTGCGTTTAGGCCTACTTTCTTATTCAGTATTCCCCTTGTTCTACGCACCCAAACCCCCTTTTCACTTTGAGTCGAGCGCACCTTTCTCCCTCACAACTGAACATAACTTGCACAAATGCGAGCACAATGGCAAGTGAAGGGCCTAACTGGTAATTCCACCATGCCATGCCACATGCCATGTGCTGTATACCAAAACTTGTGAAACAACGCAGGACATACTAAAAATTGTTCAACAGTAAAGTCGCTGTAAACCGTTAAGTCTAGTCTGAAAATAATATGCCTGATTCAATCGCGAACAAAGATGGCATCTCCTCAAGGAAAGGAAACGTGCGAAGTACGTGCTGGCGTTTAGGGAAAGTCATGTTATTTGCGCATGTAGGAGGGCCTGCAAACTGGAGTCCATGAACGGTGTCTGCTCAGCAGGTTTGAAACCTTGTTTCTGTCAAATTAGTTGCATTTTCTGTATGTCCTTTGCACTTGTACTTATGTAATGGAGTTGATATTGTTTTTTTATTGTTATTTTGATGGGAGTTTCAGTAGCTGTACTTTTCTGAGATGTTAGAGCAGAGGTCGGCAACTCCTAGGCACGCGTGCCACGAGTGGCACGCCAAGGAATTTCCAGTGGCACGCGGACATTGCACTACCCTAATAATTTAATACATTAAAAATGTTCAGACACTATGCAGCAATAGCGCCCCCCTCCCCATATTTATTTTTCCCACTAGATGTACCCCATTGATGCATTGCTAAGATGGCAAAGAAGCCGACAGGTCGGGCCTTCCACTCTTCCTGGACCGCAGAATATTTGTGCTGTGTGGACTTATGTTTTGAAAGTGTTGCGTGTCGAACATACAATGTTAGACGTCATTACGAGACAAAGCGCGAAAAGATCAGGCAGATAGGAACGATAAGTTATTTCAGACACACAAGGGAGTTTAGGCTACTTCCAACCACATTGACACATATCTGCGAATACGCGCCAGCTTCAGTCAGAGTTCGCAGAGCGCTTTGGGGACTTTCAGAAGTAGGCTATAGCGCAGTGTTCTCTTCCTTGATCAAACCAGCTTTGACGGACATGAAATTTATTTGGCTCTGATAGAGTGGTTGGGCACATATGGAAATGCAGCTGATTGAGTTGAAGAGCTCAACATTGTGGGTGAGCAAGTTCAATTAACTTACAAAACACATCGCACGCCTGCTGAGCATCTTTACCGAAAAGTTCAGCTGTCTGTGCAATATCGCACTTACCCTGACATAGCCCGCCCATAATACGAATGTTCATCGGATGAACAGCAGTATTATGGTCGGGCTATGTCAGGCTATATTGCACTGGCTTTAATGGCAGATCAACCTATCTGCGTGAACAGATATTTTCGCACATGAAGTAACGTTATGTCCTTTGCCCCTCCCGAAGTCATCTGACAGCGGTGCATTCCGAAACATGCGTCCAAAGTGACCAATTACCAACCGCACATTTCAGAGCAAAGTAAGGGGAAGCAGGGCCAGGGATCACATTGACTATTAGGCAAAACATTTATTTTCTAACAAGGCAAGACATATTTCAAATTGGCAGGTTATTGTAATTAAGTTACTTAGCCTATTATGTTTTTTTTTTTTTCAATCTGTGCTATTATTATCAGTTCCATCTTCAATTGGCTCTATGAATAACATGCCTACTGTCAGATTTTGGATGTTAGGCCTACTTTGTGAATTTGTTGCCTATATGGTTGTTATCTAATGGGAAGAGAGGGAGAGGGAAATATGGGTGTTCTAAAACAGTGCAATGGTGTTTTACATTTGCTCAATGTCCATATCCATCTAAATATGTAGCCAGTATTTTAATTTCACATAGTTAAAGACACCTACTGGCACACTAACTAATATGAAAATTTCTAAATGGCACAGCATGGCAAAAAGGTTGCCGACCCCTGTGTTAGAGGCTTGATTTGTCTATGCCTCACCTTCATCCATGAGCCAATGGAAAAAAGCAAGCTCATGCTTTTTCCATCAACAATTTACAGATGTGAGTATTGGAAGGGATTAGTGGATTGTGTAGGTAGGACCTACTCATTTAGGGTGTTGTATGAAGCATCAAACCAGACCCCCTGAGGTCTAACTTGCAGCACAACACTTTATTATGCCTTATTAGGCTTCTCCAATTTCTAACTAAATATTTAGGGCGGACCTGATCAAAAATGGGCGGGCCTATGACCATGACGCTGTGCCTGATGGCAGTAAATGGAGGAAGTAATTTCACCAATGAGATGTGGGCTCACTTATACACCACTGAGCAGAAAACTCAGGATAATTGCACCATACTAGCCTGGGAATTCCCATGCTCCTTTGCACGCTTATTTCATTTCACTCTGCAGAGGAGCATGGTGACCATGGCTGTTTTTCTCGCCTGGTTTCGGTATCCAATCGCAGAACAAAAAGGGATTTGTACGGCCCTCGATTGCATTTTACGTCACGTGGTGGCTCTGGTATTGGCTCCGAGGTATGTACAGAATGGTACAGACGCTATGATAGACATTCGTAGCGCCCAATAAACGGCTATGGACAATTGTAAATGATGCTTCCGCTACGAGAAGTGCAATAGGTAGGTCCCCAGACTTAATATCACTTGTGATTTTAGTTTGGCATTCGCCAGGCTAGCACCATACAGTGACAAGTGAAATTTATTTTTTAATTTCATCCTTTTAAGAAAGTGTATGTGGGGGTGTACAGTTTGTGTTTCTGTCTGAAGGAAATTGATAAGAATTTAATATTGTATAATTGTATAATTAATAGCCTAACCATATGCTTTTTATGTCTTTATGTTGGAGCCAGGCCTGACTCAACTGTCTTTCCATGACTGGGATATGTGTGTGCATATGTGTTTCAGTCATTCTGTTCCTGTTGTTCCACCATTACAGATAAGGCGGAATATATATTATGCCCTTGCAGTTATTTTTGTACTTGCACTGCCTGCATTTGTCCCCTGCGGCTATCTGCTCTGAGGTTGCCGCGCTGGCACTATGGTCTGACTCTGTGTGGTCCACATCAACTGGGATGTCCAGTGCCATCTTCCATCGACCTGTAACTGTACTTGGAACTGTACCTGGAACAGGAAACTTCCTGTTTAGTTAGAGCAGCTGATGGATTTTTGCAGGTAGCATGCGGTCTCTCCCTTGGTGCACCATTGTTTTTTGTCTTGCTTTTTGTTAATAAACTCTGTTCATGATTTCTAAATCGTCGACCGACTGGCTCTTTGTTCACGTTTTTGATTCCCTAAATTATCCATGATGGGTCCTTGGCCCAAGTTAGATAAGTCATCAGTGTCATCAGCTACACAGGGAGACATGATGATACACAGGGTCTGTTATGTGGAATTCCACCCCAACTGAGCTGGGCAACCAGGGAGGAGCTTATAGGAGGCGCATATTCCTGAAAGCCTCTGCTTACTATTATACAATTAGTCAATGCTAGAAATTATCCATTCTTAGGGCAGTGCTGCTCTGCTTACTGTTATACAGTCAATGGTAGAAATGATCCATCCTTAGGGCAATACTGCCACCATGAGGCAGGGCAGGTGAAGTGGAGTGGAGCTGCAGTGGGTGAGTGGTAGATGGCTGTGCTGCTAGGGCTCAGTGTCACCAGCTCCCCAGGGAGACATGATGATGCACAGGGCCTGTGGAACTCCACTCTAACTGTTCTGGACAACCAGGAATAAGGTAAATACTGAGGCTGGAAGCCTCTGCTCACTGTAGAAATGACCCATCCTTAGGTCAATGCTGCCACCATGAGGCAGGGCAGGTGAAGTGAAGTGGAGCGGTCAACAGTGGGTGAGTGGTAATGTAGATGGCTGTGCTGCTAGGGCCAGTGTCACCAGCTCCCCAGGGACACATGATGATGCACAGGGCCTGCTGAACTGTGCTGGGTTAGATCCCTACCACCACTTAGGACCAGTGAGCAGCACAGTGTCAACTAGATGTGCTGGGCATGACGGAGAGGGCTACTGGAGTTCCTCACTCACAGCTCTGTGTTTTTGGGGCTTTTTTGGAAGGGGGGCTCACTATCCATCATTACTTGTGTGTGGTGCAATACATCGTGCAGAGCTTGACCTGTTTAGTGGGTGGAAGATCAGTGATGTATGTTTATGGATGGGGGGAGGGTAGGTCCAGTGCCCACAGCAATGGGAACAAACCCACTGCCTCCAGGGGTGAGCATGAGGTGGGCATGTGGGCATGAAGTGGTAGACTGGCTGTGGGGTAGGAGGTACATTACACAGGCTAGGAAATATCTCATTCAGTCTCTCATAGATGGAATGCAATATTAGCACACCTGTCCTATCCTATTAGAGGGATTGACCAACAGGTGGCAGAGTTGTTCTTATACACATTTCTGAAGGTCTCAAGGAAGTGGACTTCTGTCCAGGAGCCAACTCATGAAACCAGATAAGGCGTCTGCCTCAGTCAGATTAATCGCTCTCCTGCAGAGTTTCACGGTGAGTCTCTTTACTACTTTCACATATAAAACGACTAATGAATATCTTTCCTCATTTGATGCAGGCACCTTTAGATGAACATAACTTAGCTTATGGTTAGGCCTGCTCTTGCATAGACTAGATCACTTAGGAAAATACAGAAGCCTACATAGACTAAGCAGTGGCCAATTTACTTCCATTTTCTCCTGACTGCATTAACACTATTGGCCTCGATTTTGGAGATGGATTATACTTCATGTGACTTTATAATAGTTTGTTTTTACATTTAAACTGGGTGATTGAAGTGGGCTATACAGTATATTAGTTTGACCAAGACCTCCAGATTTTCCCGCAGATAGCCCATTGATTGTGTGGCCTTGCAGGGAACAGGTCAAGATCGCTCATTTGAACAGATGATTTCCAATAACATATTTATATAGCAAAGGTTTAGTCAATACGTCTAAAATGTATAATACTGCCGAATGAGTCTGATTTTAGTCATTATTGTTGTGTAGCAGTGTTACTAAGTCTACAGGTTGTAACAGGCCCAGTTTGCCCTTTAGTCCCAGACACAAATAACTGATTTACCACACAGCAATAAAGGAATATGAAAGCGTGTGTTGCAGTGGACTGTGAAGTACTGGGAAAGGAGCAGATAAGAAGGGCATGGCAAAAACTATCAAGGGTGTACCAGTAGTTACTGCGTAAATATTCTGGAATATTGAAAGTAGTTTGAGTTCTAGAAGACCATCACTGATGAGACTAGAACTCTAGGTGAATCAGAAATCAGGGAAATATCACACATGAAATTGAATTAAAAGTGATGCCAATCTAATGGCATTACTGTCCGTTGATTCATCAGAAATACAGTACATGGCATAAACTTAAATCTATAGACAGAGTGTAAGAAACACAATGGGCCATTTTACAGTAATTAGTCTAAGGGTTTCATTAATTATTGAAAGGTGATGTTGGACAGATGACTTTCATGTAATTCATCTTATTCCAGCATACTTACACAATAAATACTCAATAATGTATCCCTTCATTTCAAGTACAGCAGGAAAGGCAAATACATACTTTTGTGTTTTATGAAACCATATCTTTACTCCACAAATCAGGAGGTGAACAGAGATGATGTAATTTGCCCAAGTCTCCAGTAATGAAACACTGCTAATCAAAATGAAGAGGAGTTACCCTGATGAGCCACCAGGGGGCGTCCAGCTGTGGGCTGGTGAACCTGACAAGTCTGGCAGGTAGGCTGAGCACATAGCGGAGCCAAACTCTTCAAGTCCTTTTCTGGCCCTGTAATGCTTTAGTCTGAAGTTGTTTGTTGCAGTATAACAATGATTCTCACAGGAATATAATAATGATTCTCACAGGAATATAAAAATAATAACGATGATTTTTACAGGAACCCCATGAAGGGGCCAGGTTCCACTGTGTCCATGAGGAGTGAACAGTCAGGAGAACTCCCCCCTGACTTTGAAAAGGAAGGCAAAAGGTACTGTATTGAACCATAGAACAGAAATGGTAAATGGACTGTATTTATATAGCGCTTTTCTACTCCTACAAGCACTCAAAGCGCTTTACAATGTATAGCTCACATTCACCCATTCACACACCGGTGGCAGAGGCAACCATGCAAGGCACCAACCTGCTCACCGGGAGCAATTTGGGGTTAGGTATCTTGCTCAAGGACACCTCGATAGGTTCAGGCGGAGTGGAGCTCGAACCTGCAACCCTCCGGTTGCCGAACGGCACCTCTACCAACTGTGGCACCATCGCCCCATAAAGATACGCCTGCCTAATTAGATATTCACCTGCATTCATTTACACATGTTATTGCAATCCCTGTTTCTCTCAGCCATGGACCAATGGATCCTGGCTACTCACAATCTGTGTCAGACTCTAGGTGAGTACTCCTACTCTATCACCTGATATGTGTCATGAGAATAGACAGGAAAATAAAGAACATGAAGGAAACTGATAATTTGATGTCTCTTTGCTGTGTGTCATGTGTAGAAAAATGTATCCTTGTTTTGATCATCTAATACACGTTATGAAATTGTTCTAAGAGTTTGTCAGGATCTGCTGAGGGCAAACTCTTGTAGTCCTTCTGTGGTCCCCTCCTGCAGTCTCATGTTGTGTTATAGTATAACGAGATTCTCACAGGAATATAACAATACTGATCCTTACTGGAATATAATAATACTGATTCTCACAGGAACCCCATGAAGGGACTAGACTCAGCTGAGTCAAGTTATGTGTCTATGAGGAGTGACGTGTCTGTGAAGAGTGACGTGTCTATGAGGAGTGATCAGTCAGGAGAACTCCCTCCTGACCTCAGTTGCCAAGTGAAAAGGTAGTGTAATGATACAAATAAACAACTACCCCAGAGCCTTTCACAGTGTTGATTTGGGATCACATGACCAAACAAACAACGTCCAGACATAGGCTAACACTAGCACATTGGGAATTTACTCTGCAGGTCTATGTGGCTATGACCTGTTGGAGCCCATTGGCTATGTCCCTAAATAATAATAATAATAATAATAATAATAATAATAATAATAATCTTTATTTGTATTGCACTTTTCAAAACAAAGTTACAAAGTGCTGAAATACAAATGTCTATTCGTAGCTCTGATTGGCTGGTACATTATGCTATCCAATTGCATACCGAGGCATTTTGATATGCCCATTTGGAGACGATTATTGCTCATTTCCATCTTATGCCATTTTATCTTCCTGGAAGTGTCTGGTTCCCCAGTAATGAACTGCATTGGATGTTGACAACAGAAGGGCATGAGATCACATTTGCTATGGCCTGCATTCGTTCCCATATGTTAACATCATTATATATTAACATTACTATTGTCTCCTTACAGTGTGCCATCTGTAGAGGTGAAGTGTGATGTCTGCCCTGAGAAAGATGTGAAGGCAGCTGTGAAGAGATGTGAGACCTGCATGGCCTCCTACTGTTGGACTCATGTGAAGGACCACTACACATCTCCAGACCTGCAGAAACACCAGCTACAGGACCTCCAGAATCAGAACCTCTGTCTGGAACATCAAAGACAGCTGGAGTTCTACTGCAGGACCGACCAATCAGCAATCTGCTCACGCTGCTTCCTGTACAAACACAATGGTCATGACATCATTGAGCAGGTGAAGTCAATTACTGTTTCAAAAACACTGCACTCTCCTGTGTCACCACTAACCCCTACATGGTCTGTACACTTGTTCTATCCCAATGTGGTCAGACAAGAAAAGTGTATTATATTGAGTTGTTAATAACCTGTTGATGTGTGAAAATTGAAAAATGACATTTTTTTTATCTACAATGCCCTTGTCAACAGCTATATGTAGGTAAAACCCTGGTCTTCAAAAACCAGACTAGACGAACATAAGTCAGCAATTATACTGTACAATATGCAGTGAAGATCCACTGATTTCAACAACTATCTGTTGCAAAATGAGGAGATTTGGGCAAGTGAAGTCAGACAAGAGAGAGTTGAAGTGGCCAGTATACAAAGATCATAAGCAGACAGATATCTAACCACAGCACACTGCTCTTGTATTAACAGATTAACTTTTTTTTTTTTCTGTTCACACAGGATCCTGAAGATAGACAAACAAAGTCTGCCTATCAAAGACAAGGTAGGCTTTTAGATTTTGTCTAAGGTTCTAAGATCAGTATTCTTGAATGATTTAAGTTTGTGCAGATGACCACCAGGGATCTGTGCACACACACAGGCAAGATCCAATCCCACTGCCCCTCATAGCAATACTTTCAGCAGGGGATGATTGTCCATTACTCTAGACCAGCATACACACTGCAGCTAAATGATTACTTTGTGTTAAGACACACGTATGACTGTGCACACTCACACACAGTCACACACACACACACACACACACACACACACACACACACACACACACACAAACATACACACATACACACAAACTAAGATGTTATATCACTATTGGCTTCTCTGAGCTGGACCAAACCAGCTGGAGTGCACCAGGTGTCATACAGTTCTATGAAGGGTGGATCAACACAAGTTTTATTTATGTATCATGATCAAAAATCTATTAGCATTTTCTAGCAATGGCAATAAGACCATCCTCAGAATTTTAGAAGTTCACTAGCTAGCTCACTAGTTTTAGGTCTACAAAGACCGCATAGTGTTGCTTTAACCTGTCTTAAAATACATGAATTGAAAGCCAAGTCCCGATTATCTTAATTTTTTCTTCCAGATGTTCCTCCACCAGGGAACCTCACTGTGGATCTTAAGTCTCAGACAGCGTCTCTGAAATGGACCAAACCAGCTAGAGTGGACCAGGTCTCTTACCGGTTGACACTCTTTGAAGGTCAAAAACTTATGAACACCATTTCCACAGATGCCCTCCACCATACCATCACTGGTCTACAATGTGGAATAAATTACAACATCAGGGTGTCCACTGTATTGAGCAATGGCCATCAAAGCACACCAACCTGCAAAACATTTAAAATAGGTAACAAATGTCTTAACTGCAAACATGAAATGTTGCATTCAAACTGTAAGACATAAATTGTAGGTCTATGTGTGCGTGTAGGGATGCAGCGGTTTTCACTTCGCATCGAACCGATCAATATGCCCTGTACATGTCAATAAGCTTATGTGAACTGCAATATTTCGGTTTATTATTAAAAATAGGAATCTATTGTAGCTCTGAAATTTGCTCATACAGCAAGCCTTCAAGAGCTTCACGAGTGGATGTTTGGTGTGGTCTCTGCACCTTTCAAACAATCAGCATGCTTTTAATAAGCTCTGACTGGTTGATGTGAGAAAAACTTCTCTCTCACGTCAGACGGTGGTGGGGTGGGCTAATTTTTTATTTTATAACCCCTTTTTTTGTTGGAAAATACTGAAACCGTACTGTTACAGTGGCCCAAAAACCGTGATACACACTGTACCATGGGCAAACTGTACCGTTGCATCCCTAGAGTGGTGGGTAATTATGTTATGTGTGTGTTCTTCCCCAGAGGAGCTGAGGATTGTGCTGCTGGGGAAGACTGGAGTGGGAAAGAGTGCATCAGCAAACACCATCCTGGGGAGAAAGGAGTTTAGGGCAGAGTTTAGATCTTCTTCCGTGACTCGGCACTGTCAGATGGCAAGAGAAGAAGTGGATGGGAGGCATCTGTGTGTGATTGATACTCCATACCTGTTTGACACACATCGCAGCCAGGCTGATATCAGAAACGAGATTGCAAAATGCATCTCTCAGTCTGCTCCAGGACCCCATGTGTTTCTGCTGGTAGTCAGGTTGGACAAATTCACAGAGGAAGACCGGAATATAGTGAAGAACATTCAAAGTACTTTTGGTGAAGAATCACTCAAGTACACAATAGCGTTATTGACTGGTGGAGATCGTTTGGTTCGAGTCACTGTGGATAACTACCTAAGTAGTAACCCATCTCTTAGAGGTTTAGTTGCTCAGTTTAATGGGAGATACCATGTCTTAAACAATCAAGACAGAAATAATCTCACTCAGGTCAGAGAGCTGCTGGATAAGATTGAGAAGATGGTGTTAGTGAATGAAGGATATTATCACATCAGTTAAGAGAGGACTCCACTGAGCACACCACTGATCAGAGACTCATACACCACTGATCAGAGACTCTCATATACTACTGATCAGAGACTCTCATACACCACTGATCAGAGACTCTCATATACCACTGATCAGAGACTCTCATACACCACTGATCAGAGAGACTCATACACCACTGATCAGAGGACTCTCATACATCACAGATCCGAGACTCTCTCATACACCACTGATCAGAGACTCATACACCACTGATCAGAGACTCATACACCAATGATCAGAGACTCTCTCATACACCACTGATCAGAGACTCTCATACACCACTGATCAGAGACTCTCATATACCACTGATCAGAGACTCTCTCATACACCACTGATCAGAGACTCATACACCACTGATCAGAGACTCTCATACACCACTGATCAGAGACTCTCATATACCACTGATCAGACTCCCTCAAAACCTGGCGCCCGTTTCCCAAAAGCATAGTTGCTAACTTAGTTACAACTTAGTTAGTTGGCAATGGGAAATTGCATTGCAACCAACAAAAGGGAAATTGCATTACACCAACACAACTTAGTTAGCAACTTTGCTTTTGTGAAACAGGCGGCTGGGCAGGATAAATGCACCACAGTAATGTGTGTGTGTGTGTGTGTGTGTGTGTGTGTGTGTGTGTGTTTGTCCCACAGTACGGATCACTGTGCAGAAATATGATTGTGTGTAGATGCCTGGACATGTAAGTCTCTATGTCTGTTCTTCTAATATCATATGTTTGAATGCAAATATGAAGGGGATCAAATAGAATGGATTGTCTTTTTTTATGCAGTGTTCTCAGTGCATAAGTTGTACTTAGTTATACATTTCAACTAAATCATACTTTTTATAGCATGGCAAGCCATCCTGTAACATGCCATCTTGTAACATTCACATTAAAATGCATAGTCTGACCTTGATAGACTGAACTCAATCGTGGGGGGAATAAGGCTTTCAAACTGCTTTTGCACGCAAAAGGATAGCCTTTGACCAATCAGAGGAACAAATAAAATGTAAGCAATTCAAAAGGCTGTTGTTTTCTACGAAGCCTGCTATATGTGTCATCCAATCAAATTCCCTATGGCTTGCTACTAGACGTACTGGCTGAGCAAATCTATTTGCTGCCACTGAGTACATCTAGATTTCTAGGCTATACTTTTTACATAATTTATAAGAATGTCACAATTTTCCATTGTTATCCAACCAAATAATGTGTGACAACTTACCCCACAATGGAGATATATGTCACACTTGTGACAGCCCCTATCGACAGAACAAAATTATTTCTAAAGGAGCAAAGTCCCTCCACTTGTGTGTTGTGTGCTTAAAGGGCATTTCTACAAGACACTTTGTTGTCAGAAACTCAACTGAAATAAAAAGTGTGAAACTAACCCTGCTCTTCCTACAACAGTATATGTGCACGTAGTTGGAGCAGAGGAGTGGTGGTTACAGGGGAAAACAACTTTCATGGTAGAAAAGTCTAACCACTTTTTGTCTTCTTCAGCTGTAAAGAACATTTACATTAAATACTATTGAGTCTTAGCCTATGCTTCAGTTTTGTAAAGAACTTTTACAAACATACTCCGATCCTATGCTTCAGCTTTGTTTAATCTCTTCCTGGAACAGATATATATACATACAGATAAATAAATGAAGCTGCTTGGAGAACTGCCAAGTGAAACCTGTTTTTCCTGTATAGGTGCAGCCTATCAAAACACCGACATTGTTGTCTTTTGGTCGACTGTCTCTCCGTCTCAGAGGAATAAAGTTTTATGGTGAGTTTCTAACCTATTAAAAAAGATATTTTTTTAAACAAAAGTAGTCTAGATCATATACCATGATATAGACCAGTAGCCAACCAAAGCTCTAGCTTGTAACCTACATAATTGATCTATTGTGCTTTACTTTCACTTTCTGAAGGCTCTCT
The DNA here is from genome assembly GCA_027497455.2 of Sardinella longiceps. Classification (NCBI taxonomy): domain Eukaryota; kingdom Metazoa; phylum Chordata; class Actinopteri; order Clupeiformes; family Clupeidae; genus Sardinella; species Sardinella longiceps. Next base: position 15,881 of record JAODXP020002735.1, on the reverse strand, counting down.
AACCTAGTATTGTGCAGTAGGCAAAAAATAATATAATTGGCCTATTGAAATTCATTCATTTTATTTAAAAAGCACAATGCCTCTCTGGCAGTACGGGAGAGAGTGACCTTATTTTCTGCACATGTAAAACATTTCTTTGTGACATTTTGAATCCCTGTGTTATGATTCTGTTTTATTATTATTCTCCGCCAAGGAGGTTCTGTTTTCGGTCGAATTGGTTTGTCTGTCTGTCTGTCTGTCAGCAGGATAACTCATAAAGTACTGCACGGATTTGGATGAAATTTTCGGACAATGTGTATATTGGGACAAGCAAGTACTGATTCAATTGTGGTGCCGATCGGTCGGTGACCAAGAACATGATCTGGAATTTATATTGTGTCTGTGACTAAATTGCCTTGGCGGAGGACTGCACTCTCTGAGCGCTTTTCAAGTTTTATTTATGTTTTATTACTGTGCTACGCCAGTGCTGAGTGAGTCCTATTGTTGCTCCTTGGTGCAGGGATTCAAGTGATTTCTTTTCTAAAAAGTATGGACACTCAAGGATGCATTAAACATTTTCTAATTCAGCTACCTCTCTCTCTCTCCAACACATGGTAATAACCCCTGTCTTACTGCCCTGTGCGGCCATGTGGCTTCGGTTTAGGGAAGTGGAGATGGGCATCGGCCGATGTTTCACATATGGAGCAAGAAGGATTTAACTTTAACTTAACTCTCTCTCTGAATTTATGCAATTTCACTGCATGCAAATTAACTGTATTGAATCTACCTAATACCTTATCTTGCCAATGTATGGTGACACAGATGTCTAGATGACACTTTTTCATTATGAAAAATGGTCATTATGTTTTGTACTGTCACACACTTAGCAGTGAGCAAAAACACTGACCTAATGCAACGGGTAGCCTGTTACTGTGGCAGCCGAGGGAGCCGTGAAGGGTTTTGTAGATGCCCTAGTCAAGGTGTGGATGTGGTAGAAACCCTCATCAATAGGCCATGGCTAAAGATGTGCTTTTGTGAACTGTGACCTGTGACAGAATAAACACTACTAAGATGATGACTTTTTATTTTTGGAAATAATTTGGATTGTACTCTTCACAGTTTCACCTGACCTGACATGAGCTTTGATCTGGGAGGGCAGTAGGAAGGAAGGACTCCATAAAGATGAGTGACCTTGATGTGGAGTCAGAGGATGAAGATGTGTGGGAAGATGCATCTGATGGGTAGGCTAAACTCACCTGAGCTCATTACAATCCAAATGAAGGATCTCACCTGAGCTCATTACAATCCACTGAAGGATCGCTAAACTCACCTGAGCTCATTACAATCCGCTGAAGGATCGCTAAACTCACCTCAGCGCATTACAATCCGCTGAAGGATCGCTAAACTCACCAGAGTCCATCATCTGATACTCTTAAAAACGGTTTTAACACAAGAATGCCACTGTTTGTAGCTTCTCTCTGTCCTAACGTCAATTTTACATTTTATTCTTGTTGTTGTTGTTGGTCATAGTCCATGTCATTTTTTTTCTTATTCTGTATTTGTCATTGTTGCTTATGGTCTGTGTCATTTCTATACTTATTTGTTTCACAGACTGTTGTATACATGTTTGTTTCACAGTTGTGTGCATGTAATTTCTGTACTTTTATTTTTTCCTGCTGGCTAGCTTGGCCAGGACTCCCTGGTGGAAGAGATTATTTATCTCAATGGGACATTACTGGTAAAATAAAGGTTTAATAAAAAATTATTCATTCTGTAGTTTCTGTTTATGCTGTAGTTCATTCTTATGTTCTAACGTGTGATTCTTACAGGAACCCCATAAAGGGACCAGACTCTACTGTGTCCAGTGGGCCGTCCATGAAGAGTGATGGGTCAAGAGAACCCCCACCAACGTGGGAAGTGAAGAGGTAGGCAGTAGAGTTTCAAACAGATTCCCACAGCACTGGCAGCAAAGAAGAACCATAGAGCCCCTGCAGCTGTTTTATGTGTTAAAGATATAACAGCTCTCTCATTTCTGAATGGATTTTGTCCTTTTGAATGATTTAAAGCCCTGTAATTCTCTATGCTGAAACATACTGGATATCTCCTTTAATAAAGTAGTGGTTATGACATCACTTACTGTATACTCCGATTTTTAATTCACCTGTGCTCATTTCTCACAGGAATCTCATGAAGGGACAAGGCTCTACTGTGTCCAGTGGAATATCCATGAAGAGCGATAAGTCAAGAGATCTCCCACCAGACCTAACAGGGGAAGGGAAAAGGTAGGCAGTAAAGTTTAAAAGGCTTAAAAAAAAAAAATTCCCAGAGACTTTGCTGGCAGCAAAGAAGCTCTATGACCAAACAGTGAACCACAACAAAGCTTTTAGGCATCTGTCACAACTTATGATGTAATGGTTAGCGCACTCACTTTTGGATTTTGTCATTTTTGTACAGAATCGTACAGCCCTCTAACAAAAGTCAATACTGAAACCAGAGCTTAAGAAAGAAGTGGGCATTAGATCACTCATAGTCATATTTTTGGCCCACCGTGTTTGTTTTAAGACATTTATTATATGTGTATTCATATTGCATGTCTGGCTGCCATCTTTGATTCCCTCAGTGGTGGATCAGTGGATTCTGGTTACCCACCCTCTGAGTCAGCCTCAAGGTATGTAGTGTACCAATTAATGAAACAGAATGTGTCTATCAGAACACACATTTCCTCAAGTGGAATGTTCTATATCAATGAAAATCAAAGATCAAATACCACACAGCACAAATTGAACCCAAAGTCCATAGTAAAATGATTTCCTGTAATCTCAAGCAATGGGAGTATACTATAGGTTGATTGACTCAGAATCTTTCCTGTAAGTGACTGATACTTACTTACTTATTCATTCTTTTTCACATGAATTAAGTGATGCAGTATATTCGAAATATCATGTAATAGGCCTACATCTTTAATCATAAAAAAATGTATTGTTTCCTTGCAGTGTATCATCTGGGGTGCCGTGTGATGTCTGCCCTGACACAGATGTGAAGGCAGCAGTGAAGAGATGTGAGGCCTGCATGGCTTCCTACTGTGATACTCATGTGAGTGAGCACTCTGCAGACCTGGAGGGACACCAGCTACAGGATCTTGTTGATTACGTCTATGATGGTGAGTTCTGTTTTCTAGAGGAACAGAATGTATGTTGTTATAACAAAGCTTTGTCATTTTCTTCAAATTAGGATTTGTCTGCTGTGTGATCCTGGTCTGAATGGTCTTCATTTCCAGGTGTTCCTCCACCTGGTCCCATCCAGTTCAGCTCAGTGCAGTCTGACTCTGTGACTTTAAGCTGGTCACCACCAGAGGGCGCTGCTAAAGCCCACAGATACAGAGTGACCAGGAGACGAGGCCCAGAGCAGCGCAGCCTTGTGGTAGCAGGTGTGGGTATGGAAGTGACAGGCTTGACTCCAGGAGAGACGTACCATTTTTCTGTAGCCTCCCTCAGTGCAGATGGACACCAGGGCCCTTCTGTGAATGGGTCTGTGCGCACAGGTGAGAGACCACACTTTGCCAGGCTGATACCTGAGTGTCACCACGCTGCAGTCATAGTGTCACCACACTGCAAGTAATATCTGTGTCCATATTCACATTCATGTCAAGGTGTTTAAGAGGTGAATTCAAATCAGATTGTAAGTGTTACAGTTACTATCTATAAAAACTGAGTACTGATAACTAAATCATGATTAGCTGATTAGCAAGATTAGCACTAATGTTTTTTTTTTGCCAAACTCCCCAGAGGTTGCAGAGGTTCCTCCACCAGAGAATCTCATTGTGGATCCCATATTCCAGATAGCGTCTCTGAAATGGACCAAACCAGCTGGAGTGGACCAGGTGTCTTACCTGTTGGAGATATTCAGTAATGAGGAACATATAAACACCATTGACAGTGATGGTTACCAGTATACCATCACTGGCCTACAGTATGGAACAGACTACAGCATCAGAGTGTCCACTGTACTGAGCAACGGCCTACAGAGCAAGCCAATCTGCAGAACATTTACGACAGGTAAAAAGGGTTTTAATTGCAAACACTTACTGTATATCAGATACACATCATTTATTTAGGAGTGCATGTGTATCTGTCAGATTTCACATCAATTCAGCTTTTTCATAAAATATGATGCCACACCTCCAATTTTCACCCAGATTGGCTTTCAACAAGTTTCTATCAAATACTTCTTTCTTTTCCTGGGCGTACTTCAGAATCCTTATGTGCACTAATGATGGAGGTATCATCTCTAATCATTTTAAGCAGTTTGAGTGTTGTGTATAAAGACAAACTGAGAACTGAATCAGTTGGTCATTGCCTCCTTTCAGTACTTCTTCTTGCCATATTTTTTTAGGACAGAGTAGTAGGCTATAGACTACCCAATTCTGAGATGAAGGAAACACAAAAATGCATGAGAAAGGCTTAGGTATGAAATGAGTGATTGTGCAATATGCACACTGTCTGAGGTTGGAATAAATGTGGGATTCAGTGGCATTCAGGTGGATGCAGGACAAATCATAATAGATGTGGGTGGGAGCAGGTCGGAACATTATACATTTCTATAAGTCCAGGTAGGCGTAGGACAAAAAAGGCGCAGGAGTGTGATGAAAAATCTGTCCTGTGCAGACCACTAACACAAGTGTTATTCCCACTAGCCATATGCACTAGTTTTGGGGGTAGGACAGGAAACCATCACAAAATAGAAGAACCCAGTTACTGCATTATAGTATTGACTGCATTGCCATCAAACATTACTGTTGCATGTTGTAGCAGTGCCAATAATAATCTGGAAAACTTTGGAAGGTTTTGTGTGCCTATTAGGTAGCTAGTTCACTAGTTTTGCAACAAAACTGCATAGTGTTGCTTTTATAAGTCTAAAAAACTGATTACTGAAAGCCAAACTAATTATCAGCATTATCATTTAAAACATGGAAAACAGGCAAAGATTTGTATTTCATTAGATGCAGACACATAAAGTGCTCAATAAAACCATATAACAAGAGTTATATCAGTGTCAGTACAGTGTTTCACAGAAGCAATGTACAGCTATCTTTATTGTGTGTGTGTGTGTGTGTGTGTGTGTGTGTGTGTGTGTGTGTGTGTGTGTGTGTGTGTGTGTGTGTGTGTGTGTAGAGAGAGGTATCTGCAGTGGGTAATTTTGTTCTGTGTGTGTGTGTGTGTGTGTGTGTGTGTGTGTGTGTGTGTGTGTGTGTGTGTGGAGAGGTATCTGCAGTGGTTAATTGTGTTCTGTGTGTGTGTGTGTGTGTGTGTGTGTGTGTGTGTGTGTGTGTGTGTGTGTGTGTGTGTGTGTGTGTGTGTGTGTGTGTGTTTAGAGGTATCTGTAGTGGGTAATTGTGTTCTCTCTCTCTGTGTGTGTGTGTGTGTGTGTGTGTGTGTGTGTGTGTTCTTCTCCAGAGGAGCTGAGGATTGTGCTGCTGGGAAAGACTGGAGTGGGAAAGAGTGCATCAGCAAACACCATCCTGGGGAGAAAGGAGTTTCAATCAGGGCGCAGTGCTAGTTCTGTGACGCAGCACTGTCAGATGGCAAGAGGAGAAGTGGATGGGAGGCAGCTGTGTGTGATTGACACTCCAGGCGTGTTACACACATGTCACAGTGAGGCTGATATCAGACAGGAGATTGAGAAGTGCATCTCTCTGTCTGCTCCAGGGCCCCATGTGTTTCTGCTGGTTATCAGGTTGGGCAGATTCACACAGGAGGAGCAGGAAGCAGTGAAGCACATACAGAGTATTTTTGGAGAAGAATCAGCCAAGTACACAATAGTGTTATTCACTTATGGAGATTATTTTAAAGAGGATGAACTTGAAGAATTTATGAGAATGAGAATGAATGAGAACTCATCTCTTAAAGATTTAGTTGCTCAGTGCCATGGGGGATACCACGTCTTTAACAACAGAAGCAGAGATCGATCTCAGGTCTCAGAGCTGCTGCATAAGATTGACAAGATGGTGGCAGTGAATGGAGGAAGACATTACACCAATCAGACTGAGGATAAATGCACCATACAGTAACAAGACGTGAAAAACCTTTTAAGATTCAATCTCAAATCTCAAATGTGTGTGTGTGTGTGTGTGTGTGTGTGTGTGTGTGTGTGTGTGTGTGTGTGTGTGTGTGTGAGAGAGAGTGAAAGATTAGTTGTGAGTTTAGTAAATTCTATACAGCTTTATTGATTCTATTTTGCAGGCCTGTTGGATAATACCTTTAACCATACTGATTTCCTATTAAACAAAAAGCAAAATGAAACAAACATGCATTTTTCAAAATCATATATATTATATTGCTCTCTTTTAATTTCTATGATATTTTTTTGTGATATTTACAGCACTTGGATTTACATATTTACAACTGCTTTTGTTTAAAAAAAATGAACATACAAAGTAGAACATAATGTTGTCAAAGTTGATATTACACTATGCCATGCCTTCGGTATAGTTATTAAATATTAAATATTTTCAAAAGTTGCAAACTGAAATGAGTACTGACAGAGTCTTTTGAAGGGACACCAGGCAACATTTTACGGTTTAATATCCAGCCTCACAGTCAATTTGATGGTTAAATGGCTCATTACAGGGTGAGTGTTCACTTCCTCTCAGGTAACCACATGTATGGCCTGTTTAGCCAGCAACTCCATCAGGTCCAGTCTAAGGATCCCAGCCCACCCACACAATGTGGAGGAGGCACACACACTAGGTGTTAACTAGGTGTGCTGGGCATGACGGAGAGGGCTACTGGGGTGCTCACTCACAGCTCTGTGTTTTTGTCTTTTTTTGGATGGGGGCTTACTATCCATGATTATTTGTGTGTGGTGCAATGCATCGTGCAGTGCTTTAGTGAGACTAACCAAACAACCTGTTTATGGGTGGGGGAGGGTAGGTCCGGTGCCCACAGCAACAGGAACAAACCCACTGCCTTCAGGGGTGAGCAGGAGGTGGTAGACTGGTTGGTGGGTAGAGGGCACATTGCACAGGCTAGGAAGTATCTCATTCAGTTTCTCATAAATGGAATGCATTATAAAAGCCATTTTAGGTCATTTTCAGAAATCATTTTATTTCTTAGATGTGTAGCTATTTTAGGTATACTGTACTTTTGCTTGATTTATTATCACAAAATAAACATAATTGAAGTTTGGTCGATAATTTCTGAATTACACAATTAAAAAGCAGGACATTTGAGTATTTTCAAAAATGGATTTATAGCGTTTTGGAACCAAACTCTTACATTAGCACACCTGTCCTATCCTATATTGACCAACAGGTGGCAGGGTTGTTATTTTATATACACATTTCTGAAGGTCTCAAGGAAGTGGACTTCTGTTCAGGAGCCAACTCATGAGACCAGATAAGGCGCCTACCTCAGTCAGATTAATCGCTCTCCTTTAGAGTTTTAAGGTGAGTCTCTTTACTTCCCTCACATATAAAACAACTAATGAATATCTTTCCTCATTTGATGCAGGCACCTTTAGACAAACATAACTTAGCTCATGGTTTGGCCTGCTCTCACATAGACTAGATCACTTAGGAAAATACAGAAGCCTAGATGGACTTGGCAATGGCCAATTTACTTCCATTTTCTCCTGACGGCCAACAATATTGGCCTCGATTTTGGAGACGGATTATACTTCATGTGACTTTAAATGTAAGTTTGTTTTTACATTTAAACTGGGTGATTGAAGTGGGATATACAGTATATTAGTTTGACCAAGACCTCCAGATTTTCCCGCAGATAGCCCATTGCTTGTGTAGTAGGGTGCATCAGTTGCCCTCACTTTCATAAAATTTGATGCATTTTTGTTTGGGTGTTCCTTTTCACCAGTAAAGACATCCTGTAAAATTTTTTGGCCAAATTCAAAAGTCTAATGGTGGCACCATGAGGACCATTTTTTGCCATTTTTGGCTAAAAATCGCTTTTTTTATGTATTTATGCAAGGATTGAATCCCAATGTTGGACTCCATTTATTGATTTCTTATGACCCAGAGATCATGTTAAGAACATTTGCAAGGGATTGAAAGGCATTAATGTGATTTACATTAGATTTGTATTGTTTAAATGTAGTGGAACTATGATTCAATAAGCAGCTAAAACTCAAAATGTGCTTGATAATAGATTTAGAATACGTACTAAAAATGTGGATCTAATATTCCATCAACATCATGTACTTTTCAGTCTAGTACATTTGAACAAACTTTTTACCAAGTAAAGTTCTTCAACTTTATATGTTTTATGGTAGTTTTATGGAATTCTTGTATTAGATTGACACCACTGTACGTAAGTGTGGCTGCTCGTATAATTTGGGCCTTATCTTTGTTGTATGGGTTTGGACCAGCTGCTATTGAAGATGAGTTAGTTCTTTCTAGATTAAAGCTCCTAACCCTGGGGATGACCATAAGAGCATTACAATATCTCACAACAGAGACCTGTGCAAAAAGGAATACGTTTGTCAACAGTTTCACAAAGTTGCTATACGTTCAGAAGAGGAAAGGAAAAGGCAAAGATTGGATAAAAGTGGGACAAGAGCAGAGAGAAAGAGGAAAGTATTTGTAGGTTTATTGTAGGTTTTTTTTTTAGCGTGAGTTAGAATTGATCTCTGCAAACGATGCCAAGGGCTGGAATGCCAGACGGAGTCGTGGAGGGAAATCATTATTGAGCGGAACTACGTAGGAAGGCAAAGCCAGGCTAGGGGAAGACAGGAGAGAAGCGACAATGTGCTGTTGCTTGTGGAGAATGGGCATGATGTTTGTGTGGTGTTGTATGAGGGGAGAGCCATGATGATATCAATGTTATAACCCTGGTTTTAAGCTTGGTGTCTATGCTTATGCTAGCTCCTTTTTAAAGTTAAAATGATGCTGGATTCCCTGGAAGATACAGGTGAAATGTTAAGAAGCTAATTCTCAATGTCTTTTACCTACATATATGTGGCCACGATCAGATTTGGAACCAATGGTCTATCTCAAACCACCAGTGGTATCTGACAGCAGAGCTTGTACCTCTTGCTCTGTTAAGTATGGTGGACATTGCTGATCTTCCCAAAGGCTGCTTCCCCATGACAGGAAAAGACTGGGAAGCCATGCTTTCCAAGTCTACCAGAGGAAGCTGTGGCACTCAAACTGGAAAACCTATAGGTGAACAGTCATTGCTGTTCTTTGCAGCTTTTGATATAGTTAATGATCATCTGCTCTCAACACCAGTTTAACAGTGAGATTGTGTGGCATCTTACTAGAGAATAAATGCTATATTCACAAACTTGATTGTGACAAATGATGTGGCAGAGCATGGGGTTCAACTAGCCCATGAAAAAGTTGGTTCTTCTGCCACAATTGAAAAAAGAAATGTTGAAGTTGTAGCAAAAGACAATGGTTCCAAATCTGAAATGCCCACATAAGAAATAAACATTGATAATTTGCTTAACATTTCACTTGTATTTTCAGTTGTCTTAAAAACAGATAATCCAGCATCATTATAACTTTAATGGGGGCTAGCATATGTATAGGGGGCAAGCTTAAAATCAGGGTTATAACATTGATAGATAACTATAACTATAGTGATAACTATAGTGTCACTATATACTATAGTGACACCCTAACATAAACTTTCAAATATTTGTTGACATTCTAGACATACTGTCTAAGATATCTAAGTTATTTTAGATACTTGGTATGCTCTGCAAGGTGCCATAATGTTTCATAAAAAGTGATTGAAATTTAGCCGAAAATCATAAAATAGCACTTTTTTCCATGACTTTGAGCTCCTGGGGCCACCATTAAACATTTGAATTTTGTCAAAATATTTCACCCAGTATGTTTTCTTACCAAAAGGAACATAAAAATAAAAATGCATCGTGATCGGACAAACTTTTCATTTTTAGGGGGCAACTGATGCACCCTATTGTGTAGCCTTGCAGGGAACAGGTCAAGATCGCTCATTTTAACAAATGATTTCCAATAACATATTTATATATCATTTTTACAGATAAACGTCTAGTCAATATGTCTAAAATTTAAAATACTGTCAAATGAGTCTGGTTTTATTCATTATTGTTGTTGTGTAGCAGTGTTACTAAATCTACAGTTTATCACAGGATGAAGTTTGCCCTTCACTCCAAGACACAAATAAATGATTCACCACACAGCAATAAAGCAATATGAAAGGGTTTGTTGCAATGCACAGCAAAGTACTGGGAAAGGAGTAGATAAGAAAGGCATGGCAAAAACTATCAAGGGAGTAGCAGCACTTACTACCAGTGCTTACTGCGTGTACAAGTATATATATATATATATATATATATATATAGGCAATTCCAGCGTTATGGACGTGACATTTTCGTGCATTATTGATGAACAAAAGGCCACATAACCTCTGCAAACCTAGCAGTATTTCACAATTTTTTTTCATATTCTTCTGCAAACTCCATGGCTGAATACAGGCAAACAGAAAAAAATAATATCATGATTTGCATCATAAGAATATGAGCCTTTCAATTTGCGTTATGGACGTGACGAAAAACGGACAAACTTTTGAGAGAGTGTAGTTTTTGTTGTGAAGTGTGTGAAATTTCTAGAGAAATGTAAATATTACTACATTCATACCAAACAGAACACCTCAGTAAAGACAGAGAAAGACCTAATTTCAAATGTAAATGTAAAAAAGTTGGTTTTCATTGGGAGAAATGGCGTTATGGATGTGACGTTATGGACGTGACGTCTGGAAAAACCCTCCAAAACGATACAAAACAATTGTGAATGGTAGATTTTAACTTGTAACGAGAGAAATAGTAATACAACAATGAAAAATGACTGATAATATAGCAGCTTTGTGTGTGTTATCACCCACTTATGCCCATTATAAGCCCCTCCATAGACTTACATTATAACTGAATAGGGTAAAAAATTTAACAAACAGATATCCTTTCAAAACTTGCTCAGTTGAATATTTACATAGAGACAATACTTTTTTGTATTGGAAGTTTTCTGAAAGAATTTGTATGTCCATGTAGGTGAGACTTGAAGTTTTAAGGTGAGGTTTACTTTTTCGTGGAATTGCCCATATATATATATATATATGGGCAATTTCGAAAGGATATCTGTTTGTTAAAATTTTTACCCTATTCAGCTATAATGTAAGTCTATGGAGGGGCTTGTAATGGGCATAAGTGGGTGATAACGCACAGAAAGCTGCAATGCTATCAGTTATTTTTCATCGTTTTATTACTATTTCTGTCATTACAGGATAAAATCCACCATTCACAATTGTTTTGTATCGTTTTGGAAGGTTTTTCCAGACGTCACGTCCATAACGTCACATCCATAACGCCATTTCTCCCAATGAAAACCAACTTTTTTACATTTACATTTGAAATTAAGTCTTTCTCTGTCTTTACTGACTTGTCCCGTTTGGTATGAATGTAATAATATTTACATTTCTCTAGAAATTTCACACACTTCACAGCAAAAACTACTCTCTCTCAAAAGTTTGTCCGTTTTTCGTCACATCCATAACGCAAATTGAAAGGCTCATATTCTCATAATGTAAATCATGATGTTAATTTTTTGTGTTTGCCTATATTCAGCCATGGAGTTTGCATAAGAATATGAACAAAAATTGTGAAATACTGCTAGGTTTGCGGAGGTTATGTGGCATTTTGTTCATCAATAATGCACGAAAATGTCACGTCCATAACGCTGGAATTGCCCATATATATATATATATATATACAGGGTGCGATTTATGAAAAAATCAGAGGGGGGGATGATTCTGAAACGGCATTGCGTTGGTGACGTCATTACTAGACACTAAAATGACCCCCCCCCCCCCCCCCCGCGCCAAAAAAAAAAAAATAAAAATAAAATCTGCTATTAGTAGCCTATCTGGGTTACAGCGCAGTGTCTGATGCCTCCTGAAGTCTACTGCAGTTCCTGTGACTGCTGCGTGTCGAGCGCAACATTTTTCACAAAACTTAGAAACTCTCTCGTTCAGACCTAACTCTCCTGCTGCTTACTGTGTGTTAAATAGTTAAATAAAGTGCTGCAGATTACATTGTTTAATGTTGCCGACAATAGCCAAATTACTTTGATATCTCAGAGATGTGTTGACCCAAGTCATTCGTTGAATCCGACGGTATGCGCGGTATAGGGCGCTGGAGACTGTAACCTAAACAATTTGGTTTTTGCAAATGTGAGGAAAGCCAGGGCATTGAGCATAAAAATAGCCAATGCAAATAGGGCCAGCTAGGCATTCCTTGGGCATTGTTGAAGCATTTCGCCTAGATTATGCCATTTCTTGGTCATTTTCCACTACTGGCTGAATGACCTAAAAAAAATTGTCATCCCCCGCGATTCAGAAGGATATTTTGCCTGATACGTTGACAATACACGCATTTCATATCAAACTTAAATTATGCGTATGACAAACAGTTCGTTTTCCTTTGCACAAAGTTGTTCAAGCAATGTGATAACATCACAAAGTTTCCTTTCGTTTTCCATTCGTTTTCCATATATATATATGTATATATATTTCTTTTTTTGTTTTGTTACATTGTTAGGATACGTAGTCAAGAAAGTTGTTGGACCGGCTAGACACCAACAAGGAGCAACCAAGAGCAGCTAAGGATTCAGATCCACTGCCCAGGGGTCATGGTGGGGTAGTGGGAATGACAGGGGAGATGGGACAGTGTGCTGTTGTATGTGGGGGAAAGTGCATGGTGATGGTGTGTTGTTGTATGTGGGGAGATGTAAAGTGATGGGGGTGAGGGATGGAATGGTGGTGATGGTAAATGTCGTCTAAATGTTTTTTTTTTCCTCCTTGCTGTGTACATATTTTTTTCACATTCAACTTTTCCCAAGACAATTTTCCCCATGGAGAAAATAACTAACATTCTATTCTATTCTGTTCCAGGAAATTTGTAAGATAATTGTCTTGTTCCACCCAAGATGGAGTTCACTCTGTCAGTCATTGCCAGACTATACATTGCAACGTTATAGTCTATCCTGTCAGACTAGGACTCCTTAAAGATGAGTGCCCTTGAGAAGCCAGAGGATGATCAGTATTGGGCAGGTGGATCAGAGAGGCCTGATGGGTAAGCTGAGCTCTTTACAATCTACTGAGGTTGGTTTAGTTTAGTAGAAGTTCAGCTTTACAATGCAGTGTAATTCTCACAGGAACCAGCACAAGGGACCAGGCTCTACTATGTCCAGTGGTGTGTATATGAGGAGTGATCAGTCAAGAGACGATCCACCTAACCTCAGCAGGGAAGGAAAAAGGTAGGCAGTAGAAATACTGTTGTGACTGAATATGTGGGGCTGTTACGGTGGTATTTGAAACAGGACAAGTCACGACTGGTATTCGTGATATTAATTACAATTGATAGATTTCTGAAATTTTCCATCATATTCATGTACCTCGTTACCTCTGTTTGTTGGTGTACAAAGTAACTCAAAAAGTGATGCTTGGTCAGCAGCGAGCAGTCAGACCACTGGTACCTTGTCTCATCTGAATAGTTGAAGCTAAGCAGCTGTGGGCTTGGTTAGTACCTGGATGGGAGATCTCTGGGGAAAATTGGGTTACTGCTGGAAGTGGTGTCAGCGGGTGGCCATTAGGTGGTTCTCTTCCCTCTTGGCTAAAATCAATTCCAATGCCCCAGTGCAGCGATGGGGACACTGTGCTGTAGGAGAGAGCTTCTTTAGGATGATACGTTAAACCGAGACTCACAATCAAATCCTATGATATTTGTCGCAAAGAGTAGGGAGTTGCCCGGTGCCTGGTCCTGGAAGAGGTTTTCTTAGAATATTCATGCAAAAGGATGTAAAACCACTTTTATCTCTTCAGGCCTTCCCAATTTGTGGGCTTCAGATGAATTTAGATATGTTTTAGATAACATTAACCAATATTTTGAAGTCAGAAAAAGGAAAAATTCAATGCATTTCAATGATAGAATGTTTACCATGTTTAATTTACCATTATGGAACCGTTGTAGAATCTTAGAATGTGCAGGTGTGAAATAAGCCCATAAGACCACATAATGGGGAGACATTCACTCAGATCCTATTCTATTTGTGATTCCCTCAGTTGTGGATCAAAGGATTCTGCTTACGCCCTATCTGAGTCAGTCTCTAGGTAAGTTACCAAAGAGTACCCCACTATTTCATGAAATTTGCCATTTTCCCTAGCTACAGAAGTGATATTTTGTTGTCTCCTTGCAGTGTATCAGGTGTGTGGGAGCAGTGTGATGTCTGCTCTGAGACAGCAATGAAGAGCTGTCTGACCTGCATGGCCTCCTACTGTGGGACTCATATGAAGGACCACTACATGTCTCCAGCCCTGCAAAAACATCAGCTGGACAACCTCCAGCATCTAGGACTCTGTGATCAACACCACAAACACAAAGAGTTGTACTGCAGGACCGACCAATCAGCAATCTGCTTATACTGCTTCCTGTACAATCACAGGGAACATGATGTCATTGAGCAGGTGAAGTCAGACATAGACTTGGAATTCATACTGAAACATTGGGTACACAGAAATTCTGTATGCATAGCAGCAAAATGGCCTATTTTGCAATGTATGTACAGTAGCCTGGAATATACTTGTAAATTTACCATACTGCAATCAGACCTTAGATTAGATAATTGATCATTCAGGCCATCGTATTACTTGTATTTTGTACATCACTTATTATTTGCTAATTAGTGCAGATATGTGAAATAGCATTGGCAGTGCCGAAGAGAACCAGGCTAACTACACTGCAACTCAACAACTTGCACTTGCTCTTGACCATATCAACCTTCTATTGCATTTCAAAATTGTCGCATTAAATGTACTTAATATTGCTAAGTGCTGTTGATAGCAATGAGAATAACCGAATTTTGTGCAAAGTAGACCAAAATAGCTGCTAGGTTTTATTTTCATATGCCTGCATCTGTTACCGTTAGCTGCTGCTTCTCCATTTCAGTCTGCGTTGCATGAAATATTTTTTGAGCACTTTGGTCAACCTTTTGTTGTTTTAAATTGTGCTATATAAATAAACATGACTATGGCGTTGCATGAAATTCAGTCATTTTTATAGCTATCAACAGCAATTAGCAATGTGAAACAGGAGGACTACCAGTTAATTCACTGTGGATAATTCCTTTAGCAGATTATGATAAATGTCATTGTCATGTTTTGATGTGTTTTCACAGAACCCTCAAGAGACACATTCAAAGTCTTTAATCAGGGAAGGTATAATTTTTTTTAATGAATTCTACAATTCTGAGGTATTTCAGTTAGTATTTTGTCACAAAGCTAACAAGCAATCATTACTGTACATCAGTTAGAATTGATATTTGTCTGCTGTGCATTCATGAGCTCTTTTCATTTTCAGGAATTTCTCCACCTGGCCCTATCCAGGTCAGCTCAGCGCAGTCTGACTCTGTGACTTTAAGCTGGTCACCACCAGAGGGCGCTCCTAAAGCCCATAGATACAGAGTGACCAGGAGACGAGGCCCAGAGCAGCGCTTCTTCACGGTAGCAGGTTTTGGTCTGAAAGTCACAGGCTTGACTCCAGGAGAGATGTACCACTTTACTGTGGCCTCCCTCAGTGTGGATGGACACCAGGGCTCTTCTGTTAAGAGATCTGTGTGCACAGGTGAGAAACCGTCACACTGTTCCTGTGTAGCAATGAGTTTTACCACACTGTAGCCATGCAAGTGCTAATGTCTGTGTGTCTACATTCACAAAGGATTCAAAACTACACTTAGCTTTATTATGTGCATGATGCTTGAGAGGTGAATTCAATTTTTTTTCAAAGATTGTTACTGTTAACTATCTACAAAAACTGAGTGGCTTACTGACAAGCTGGTAGCATGATTAGCCCTT
>JAODXP020002734.1:25000-30165 GCA_027497455.2 Sardinella longiceps | reverse complement strand
GTCCCTGTGTAATCAACTCACTCTCTCAGAGCACACACACACACACACACTAAACCCATTCACATACACTCTGCCCCCGCTTCAATTATAGACCCTTTAGCCCTTTTCCAGGTCTGTACCTCCACCACAAACCTATAGCATCGACTAATACACACTCAACTGATTCACATATTATGACACACACTCAGTTCTTTCAGCCATACACACTAACACACACACACACACACACACACTGCCCTTCTTTAACTGTACACACACTTTGTCTCAGGTCTGTATCTCAACCATGACAAACATTGCTGATTCTTCCTACACCTAATACATTAATACACACTCAACTGATTCAGGACACACACTCAGCTCTTTCACCAATACAAACACACACACACACACACACACACACACACACACACACTGCCCTTCTTTAACTGTACACACACTGTCTCAGGTCTGCACTTCCACCATGGAAGGCTGCTGGTTGCTGTGGTCTCCAAGGGCTGGAGGTTTGACCACCTCATGGTCCTCTGGGCTGGCCCTGAAAACACACACACACACACACAGGCATGAGATAACAGAACGATATTAAAAAAATCTAATTCTACCTTCTGGCTGTATCCTCATAGCAGGGCAGGTAACCAATAACTGTTAACTTCTAGAAGCAGGTAATGTTTCAAATCTACAGCATCCTCCATCATCTCCCAGATGCTTCTCTCGCCCCAGGCAGCTAATATCTTAGCACAATAGTTGTGCTCACCTGTAGAGGTGGCTAATATACCAACACAGGTGTAGTCCTCATCTGTCGAGGTGGCCAATATCTTAACAAAGGTGTAATCTTCACCTGTCAAGGCGAGTAATTTCTTAACACAAGTGTAGTCTTCACCTGTCGAGGCGGCTAATATCTTAGCACAGGTGTTGTGCTCATCTGTAGAGGCGGCTAATATGTAATATCTCAACACAGGTGTAGTCCTCACCTGAAGAGATGGCTAATATCTTAAAGGAATATTCCAAAGAGTTGTTATCTGGCTACATTCCAGCACCTATGCTAAGCTGGTTCCCAGACTAGGAAGACCAAAGACCAAAATTCTTTTACCCACATATGTAACTCCAGGTAAGAGGGTGAATAACCAATTTCCATAAAAAGGTGCAATATCCCTTTAACACAGGTGTGGTGCTCACCTGTAGAGGTGGCTAATATCTTAACACAGGTGTGGTGCTCACCTGTAGAGGCAGAGCTGCTGGACGAGGCTGTTCTTCAGAGCCTCCATCTCTCTGGTCTTCCTCTGTTGCAGCTGCAGCTCCATCCTCAGCTCCCTGCTGTTCTCCTCCAGCTGCTCCACCGTCTCCTGATGGAACACAACAGCACAGGTAGGTTAATACACCTGAGACAACAACACAGGTAACACACCTATATCATTGCTCTCCTCCAGCTGCTCCACTGTCTCCTGGTGGAACACAACAGCACAGGTAGGTTAATAGTTAATACACCTGAGACAACAACACAGGTAGGTTAATACACCTAAGACAACAACAGAGGTACAGTAGGTTGATATACTTGAGACAACAGCACAGGTAGGTTAATACACCTGAGACAACAGCACAGGTAGCACACCTAAGACAACATGACAGGTAACTCACAGCTCAATAAGTAGCACATTTAAGAAAACGCAACAGGTAACATACCTGAGACATCATAGCAGGTAACACATTAGAGACACCACAGCAAGTATAAGGCTGTTATTTATTACTTCAAATGACTTTATCAACGTTTTATGGCGCCAGCTCTAATTTGTGTGTGTGTGCGATAAACACTGCACCTTATACTGCTGCACGCTCTCCAGTATGTGTGTGTGTGTGTGTGTGTGTGTGTGTGTGTGTGTGTGTGGTAAACACCGCACCTTATAGTGATGCACACTCTCCATGCGCTGGTCCTCCATGAGTCGGTAGCGCTCCTCCAGGCAGGTCCTCTGGAGCTGCAGCCGCTGGTGTTCGTCCCTCAGGGGTCCCAGCTGAGAGCGCAGCCCCTGGGCCTGCTCACGGGCCTTCAACAGATCAAGATCAACATACTTTATTGGTCAAATGCAGGGGTGTACATAGCCTGACATGGCCCGCCCATAATACTTCTGTTCATTCGTATTCATGGTCTGGCGATGGTTTTCTGGGGAGGGTTTACTCGGCTACCAGACAGCCGGCCAATAAGCGAAGCCCGCCCTATAATCGCTTCAGGTCAAAGAACCCCCAGACCATGAATACAAATGAACAGAAGTATTATGGGCGAGCCATGTCAGACTAGGGCGTACATGTACTGTAGCACCAAATTCTGGGCCCTGTGCACAAGCAATGGCCATGGGCCCCCTTCACCACCTGGAATACAATTCCAGACTCTTCAGACTCTCTCCTTTGGTGCCCTGGTAACTCTGTCCCCCTTTGCATCGTCATACGTGTACAACATACAGTGAAATGTACACACACGCACACACACACTCATATACACATGCGCATATACAGTACACACTCATACACACATGCGCACATACACACTCATACACACACACACACACACTCATACACACATACATACACACACACGCTCACACACACTCATACACACACACACGCATACACACACACGCACATACACACACACACATAGGCTACCTTGTGCAGAGCCTCCTGGCCCGTCTCCCTGCGCTTCAGCAGGGCCTCCAGCCGTGGCTCGTACCACTCTTCCAGAGAACTCAGCGCCCCCTGCAGGTACTGCTGCAGATCACAGGGAGCGCGGCGCCCATGGGAGAGGTCTGCTGAAGAGGAGGAGTTGCTCTGCGTCTCTTGTTGCTGCTGCAGGGCCTGCAGACGATTCTGATGCTCAGACCGCAGCTGGGCAGCTTCCTCTGTCAGGGCCTGCACCTGGGCTTGTAACCCCTCCTACCACAAACACACACACACACACACACACACTTTACAGCTTTAAAGACAGACAAATAATCACTAGGGAATAACCTATACACACACACATACACACTCACTAACTGGAGGGAAGACTGCCTCTCACCTGCTCACTGCTCAGCCTCTGCACGTCGTTTTTCCGTGACGACAGGTCCACCTGGCTCTGTGCGCAGGCCTTGGCCACGTCGAACAGCTGCATCTTGAGCAGACGCATGCTCTCCCTCATCTCGTCCTTTTGCAGGCTGCAGTGCTGCAGCTGCGTCTGTGCCTCGCCTAGTTCATCCCGCAGTGCCTGTGTTAATAAACGGTTAATTAACAGTTAATTACTATTAAGAGTTAATAAATAGTCCATATTAGTTAATAGATTTAGTTAAGTGCTATTAATAGTTAATAAATAATCAATATTAGTTAATAAATAGTTCATAATGCTTAACAAACAGTTAATAATACCTAATAAATAGTTACCCAATTAATTATTCTGTATTAGGTAATGGATAAATAGCATTTATGTGATTTTTTACACTGTGTTGATCTGTGTTTGGTATTTTCATTTGACTTTGAACCATGGTGTTCTTGATAAGAGCAATTAGTAATTGAGTTAATAAATAGTTAATATTAGTTTATAAACAGTTAATAAATAGTTAATAAGTGCTATTTGTAACACCTGCACGCCCTCCGCTAGGGGCCGCTCCAGCTCCAGCAGCTCCGTCACCAGCTCGTCCCGGCGCTGCTCCAGACGACCCACCTCCGCGATGCAGCCCTCGAACAGCGTGCCCAGTTCGCCCAAATCTCGCGTCACCTCTGTGACCTCCGTCTCCGTGGAAGTTGCTGTCACCTCTGTTGCCGAAGTCATTTCCGTCACTGCAGTCATTTCCATCACAGAGTTCGCCCCTGACTCCACAGTCATCAATGATGCTTGGAGCATCTCAAGCAAGCTGGCAGCAGAAAAGACTTGCCCGTCCTTATTGTCTTCATTCCTAGTCTTTCCCTCCTGTTCCCCTGGCCTGTGATGCTGGGACTCTTCCTCTCCTTCTCTGGTGAGTTCTATCTCTGTGCTCCCAATGCTCTTGAGTGCCCCCTTCTGTCCTGGTGTACTTCCTGCAGTTCTGAGACTGAGCTGCTCCCCCAGTGATGGTGGTGTGTTGGTGTTAGGCTGTTAGCTGGCGGGATGCCCCCTAAGATGTCTGGCATACTTCCTGTAGGTCTGAGACTGAGCTGCCCGCCCATTGATGACGATGGTGGTGGTGTTAGGCCGTTGGCTGGCAGGATGCCCCCTAAGATGCCCCCGTAGTCGTGTGCGTGCCCGTGCGCGTCGTCACTGAGGCAGCAGCCCATGGTGGCGCTGTGCAGCAGGCTGTCGTACTCCTCGATCTCCGCCATCATCTGGGCCATCAGGCCGCTGAACTCTTCCTCCATGGCCGCCCGGCACTTCCGTGAGAAGCCCAGAGCCGACTGCAGCTCCTCCACGCAGTCCTCAAAGCGCTCTTCCTCTTCCTCCCCCGGGTCGTCTCTGCCCTCCTCACGGATGAAGAGTGGCTCAAACTCCAGGGCCTCTGTGGCCAGTTTGTCGCACAAGGGGTCGAAGAAAATGTCAGTCTTTTGATCGGCCATCTTTTATCTGCTAGACCTGGGGAGGGCAGAGAGAGAGACTCAGTGTTTAGGTGTGTGTTGTGTGTGTGTGTGTGTGTGTGTGTGTGTGTGTGTGGAATCTAGAGTTAGCAATGCCTCCGGTGGTGTGTAATGACCTTTAATTGGAGTGAATCTGCTATGATTCTAATCTAGTTTAATCTAGTTCCACGCACACACACACAGACACAGGCACACACGCACACGCACACGCACACACACACACACACACCTGTTTATAAGTGGGTCATTGAGGCTACTATGGCTCCAATAACGCTATCACTGCAGTGAACCAAGCAGAAGTGCCACTGGACCTTGTGTTGTCCTCTCCCCTGTTGTCCTGTGTGTGTGTGTGTGTGTGTGTGTGTGTGTGTGTGTGTGTGTGTGTGTGTGTGTGTGTGTGTGTCTTATATTCCAAGTTGCTGTGTGGCCTAGAGATGGGTGTAGACCTGCGCAGTACTGGTTGAAGAGTGTGTCTGTGTGTGTGTGTGCTGTATGTGTGTGTGTGTGTGTGTGTGTGTGTGTCTGTCTGTGTGTGTGTGTGTGTGTGCACAGACTCTTTCCACCAAGTGAGTTTGTCTGGACCGTCATAGTCCCTG